>VWZS01005825.1:507676-634854 GCA_013397075.1 Rhabdornis inornatus | reverse complement strand
TTTGCTTTTTTTTTTTAAAAAAAGCTCCTTCTGCTCCCACCAACCAAAAGAGGAAAGAAAGGGTGGATCGAAGCAGGAGAAACCAAAAAAACTGAGGAAACACAAAAACCAAGAGTATGACAAGCTCAAGCCATCTTCCAACAGCAGCTTCCCCCAGATCGTATCAGTTTTAGTGAAACGGGGAAAAAAAAGAAGCAGCAACAATGCTGCGTCAAAAAAATAAAACATCAGGTATCTACAAAGTGCCTTCTCCACAGCAAGTCTGAGAGCCTGCAAGCTGAACAGAGGTCACCTGGATATTTATCCGTCCACTATCTCTTCTTGTCACTCGCCTTCCTGAAGGCCTCCCTTAGAGAACAAGGTCTTCATGGGCTGCAGTACCAGGAGGAGATACCCTACACTGCCAACACCTACAGCTTTCACTCAGCTTCTCGGCTACATTAGCTCTTCCAGCAGAAAGTTTAAACTCCAGTGCAGCAGGCAAGACCTCCCCCATCCATCATTCAGATAGGTCCCAGCTAGTTAGGAAAAGAAAATTTGGCAACACCAAAAATCCCTTCATGCTCACAATTAAATTGCTTGAGAAAAAGATGCTTTTGTGCAAGCTAGAGAGAAGCAAAGTGCTCATCTTGAGTCTTTTCTTAAAGCTTCTTCTCCAGTGATTTTTTTCATTTTACCTCCTGGTTACTGACAAATGGGGTTTGCTTCTGCAAATAAGTTGGACCCACCTTTAAAGAAAATTGCTGTGTATATGAAGCTTGAAATTCCAAGATAAATTAAAGTTCAGTCAAAAAATTAATACATGAAAATGTATGTGTTTCTATCAGAAAAATTATGTTCCTGGGTTTTGTGCATTTCTGGTGGTTGTATCTAATTGTACCTAAGACTACCACCCAAGACTCGATCTCAACAAAAAAAAAAAAGATAATAAAACTCACACGTGCAATGTCTGCAAAAATCACACTACTTAAACACTTAAACATCTGGCAAAACATATTGATTTTGTGGTTAATGTCAGGTTAATGTTGCATTTATAATTAGTGCACGTATAATTACACAGAACTTTTTTCATAAAAAAAAAAAATTAACCATGATTCTCATAACAAAAAACAAGGAAATGGAACCCAAAATAAAACATACAAACAAAATAAGCCACCCACACACAACTTCTGTAATTTACAAATGTGGCTTACAAGCATCTGAAATTGATGCTTTCTGCTATCTCAAACATAGGCTACTTATAGAAACAGATCTTGTAACAACATCACATGTAAAATAGAATGTGTCCAACTTTGTTTGTTAGAACAATTTACATGCACTTGCGTGACACCATGCTATGAGCAACTCAACTCTACATTCCTGTCCAAACAAATCTAATCTCTTCCTTAAAACAAGCGCTCCAGAGCCTTCAAGTTGATTTTACCCAAGAGTATTTCTGGGCTATCTTTGGAATGCTTGTGGGGTGGGGGGAAGGGTGAGGGACCAGGAGGGAGTGGAAGAAACACTAGAAAGTAATAAGCAAATACAGATGGAAATTAAACCTTACTTTGTGTGTTGACCAAAAGAAATTATGCCATTCCCTATAAATCACAGCTTGGCTAACACTGACCTCTGCTAAAATGTTTACAATGTTAATGCTGTCCTGTAAATTCAGTCTCTATGAAAAATAGCACTTTTGCCTCCTCTACTAATTTATGTTATTCCATTCATATGTGCTTGCACATTGGATAATAAATTATGTGCTCAAAGCCTGCTCTCTGTTCAGCTTTCCTGTTTCCCATAAAAATTGCTACTTAAATTAGGCAGGTTTTCTACTAAGCTTTATTAAAAATACCTTTAAAATATGAGAATAAAATAAGGAATTTCATCTTAAGTCAGATGCAGATTATACCTTTTTTCCTGCTCGTTCTTTTATCATCTTGATGTAAGCTACTGCTCCAGAGCTTCTCTTGTGTTTCAGTTCTTAAGTTTTTTAGAGAAGGGAAATTAGACACTTTTTTTTTTGTGTAGGAAATGCCATTCACACTTACAACTTTACAGAAACAACAAAAGCATGCGCACAAACTCCCTTGCAAATTGCTTTGTTAGAAATTTTTGAAAATTTAAACAAGGTCCAGGTTTAAATCTGTGCCAAAACTTAGTAGTTACATAGTTAAGGTCCTCTCTTTATCTTTACTTTGACCACCGCTCAAAGTAGAAGTCCTCAGACTTTGTACTAGTGCTTGGAAGTTACAAAACTTGGGAACTTCCAAATTTTACTCCACTACCTGCAAGAACAAAAGCCAAATGGAAGAGTGAAAGGACACAGAAAAATCAAGAGGAATATATAAAAGCAAGTTCTCAAAGGGTTTCTTCCACAGATAAAGTCTAGCAGTCAGTGAAGAGGAAGATTACTTCTTCACTGCTCCCAGTTAGATGTTTTCCCACTGCAGACCAAAAGAAAGAAAAACTGGCTGCAGTGAAGCACAGTACCAGCCCATTAATCAGAATTAGGTATTTTAAAGTGACTACTTTTCAAAAAAAGATAAACTGCCATTCCCCTAAATTTCAAAGTTTGTAACCACAGCTTGTAAGCACTTACAATTTCATGTTTCCTATTACCTCCAAGAGACACTTTGCATTTATAACATGAGAGATTGCAAAATGAATTTATCTGCATTATTCTCAACACTATTTCTCTTCTTCTGTCATGCATTCTGCTACTCATTTGTAGGCATTGTCTGAGAGAAAGTATTAAATCCCACAAACCTTATTTTAAAAACAGAGAAGTTATTACATCAAATTTCATAGCTTTCATAGAGCATTCAGCTATTATATTGATGGCAATGGGAACATTAAAAGTAATTTAAATAAATCCTACTGGTCTCGTCCTCCTTCCATGACTTGAACAAAGGGATTGACATAGAATTAGTGACCAACAAAAATTAATTAAACAGGAAGGGTGAGAAAATGGAGGCATCTATTCTGATGTGTCCCAGAAGCATTACAATAATGCCTTACTTAGCACTAGCAGACAATATTGTAAAACCTGTAACACTGAGTTAGTCTCCAGTTCATATTATAAGGACTAAGCAACAACAAAGTTGTATGTGAACAATTATGGGTAAAACTATATTTATCATTATACATTTAGTGCTAATGAATTTTTATACTTAACAACAAAATGAACTTCGGTATTTAACAACAAAACATAACATAATGAATATTGCCAATATTGATTATGTTGTCACAAACTCAACAAACACCTTTCAGATACATCACAGTGCTCTCTGTCTCTCCCATAAAGAGAGACAAAATCCAGACTCTACTGACAAGTACAGCAACCTCTCTAAGCTAGGTTTGTCTCTTCCCAGAGAGCCCCTTTATTTCCCAAACTGGACATGAATGACCACCATGAGAATAAATCACAGATTCCAGTTTGCCTGCACAATAGAGAACAATAATACAAATCTTTCTGTTGTTTCTCCTAGATATATCCAACCCCACTCAAACAAAACCAAAAAAAGTGAGGATTTTCAAATCCGTATATTCAAATCTGGTTTCCCTGTTTGCAATGTGATCACCATAATATTTCAATACAGGGATTCTGTTCTAAATGCTGTTGAAGTACAAAATCTGGCTCAAAGTTTAGGCATAGGAGAACATAATGCTAAAAGTTCAGGTGATTAAGCCAGGAAAAGATATTTTTAAACAGTAGTGTTTTCTAAGAGCAATCTGTCAAAATCAGATGCCTGTGTATTTACATCCTCAAGGTCAGTACTGAATATGACACAAGCTTCCCGTCTAATTTTCTACAAAGTAATCTTTTAGGACCACAGCAGCCCCTGGTAAGGTTCTTTTTTATTTAATAAGTAAATAATTAAATATAATCACTAACAACAAAAAACCTTCAGCTCTAGTAAATGCAAATGTGCTAACATGTTAATGGTAACACCAGTGCTGTAACACAGAATGGCTGTATAGAGCAGGCCCTGACCACGTATTTCTGTTAATCAGACTATCGAAATTAGTTACCATTACTTGTCCACTTTGCCCATTCAAAAAATCCAGAATGTTACAGATAAAACTCCTAGAGAGTCACAATTTCTGTATGTCCAGTTAATAAACTCTGCGGTTTTAGTTCCATAACACTATCTCTCCTTGATTGCTCCAAGAAAAACATACATCTGTGCAAAGCATTGCAGTTACAACCTGGTTTGCAACAAATGGCACATGGAACACATAAAATAAAAGTATGATTAGAAGCAGCAGATTTTACCTCCATGCAACATTGTCAAGATCAAGAAACCAGAGCCCTGAAACTACAATCTGAAGAATAAATCTACAATGTTTATAATTTACATCTTTAATGCCACCTAATAATACCACACGTGCAACTACAGTGGAAAGATATAATTAGGATGATTCATCTAGAAGAGGTAGCACTTTCAGTCTTTCATGAAAAAGGACTTATTAAGCTACAATGTCAAACAACAGATTTGCTTTTACAAAAATACTATCTGGTTTCAAATTTATGAATCACTACAGAAACCTTCAGGCAGGACTAATGTCATCCAGAAGGATCTCAAAGTTACCTTGAATTTAAAAAAAAAAAAATACAGTTTCACTTCAACTCTTTCAATTAGCCTGTCCTTTTCAAGTCTTTCAGCACAAAATTAGTAATATCATTAACAGTCTGCTTCCCTACTTGCCTAACCCTAGAGGAGGACTACTTAGGAAAAAAAAAAATCCAATAGGAAAAATGTTTCCAGCATGCTGGCACACTAATTCTAGCACATTCATGCTTATAAAAGGTTTCCACATGCTATCCAAGGAAAGTTACAAACAGACTGACACAAAATAATTGGAAAAAGGGGAAGCATACATTCTAAGTTCAATTCAGTAAGGAATGTAGGTTTGATTACCAATTCTGACCTTTTACCACTTGAAATCGCAGGAGAAAAATAATGTTACAATTACAAGCATGCAAAACCCTTTAAAGTAACACTGTAACCTTTTTGAACAGTTGAAAACAGATATTAATAAAGGGTCAAAGAGGCCACGGGAGACATAACACAGGAGGCATGAGGAGGTTTACATAGAGGAGGGTTACAGAGAATACTGGCATTTGAGTTGGTTAAACCAGCATATGGCGGAATATGACAGTGCACAATTTGTTGGTTTTCTTCTAGGATTGCTGGCAACAAGCACTGCACAGTGTTTCAGAACGAAATAAATTGCATCCTTCCCCCAGAAGTGGATAGAGAATTCTGGAGAATTTCCAACCTTTTAGCTGCAGCTGTAACTGCAGGGAGCCCAGGAAAACTGAGTGGGCACTTCATCCCTTCTAACCAACAGCAAGCAGTCAACCCAAGTTAAAGCAAAACACACAGCCTTAACTCTGAAGCCCTAGAAAGCTACCCAGACATGTCTGATGGGGAAAAAATTGAAAGGACTGCCAGTAAACAGGATAACAGATGAAGGAAAAACCTAGGGGCATGATTTAATATTCATCACCCTTACCTAGTGGCACACCGACTACAGCCTCCACCCTTTGTGCCTGTACTCATGCTCACCCAGGCCACAAAGCCAAGGATGTGGAGCTCTCTCAGGTTGGGAATCAGCCCTGTGCTCCCAGGATCGCCGCTGGCACCGCTGCCTCTCTGTGGCAACAGAATCGCTCCTGGCCCTCCCTTCCACCTAAGTGGCACCTCAAGGAATGGGTTCCTGCTGGATTATCAGGCTGGACTGGCAAATCAGGAACAGGCAGGTTCATGCCAAGGAAAGGGGAAGAGAGAGACACCAAGAGAAGCACCAATTCAGGTCAGCTGCCGAGGAACCTACTCCTAATCTTATCTCAAGGAAAACCAGAAAAAGAAAAACTGCTTGTCATGTTAACCCAGATGCATTCAGACTTTTTGAGTTATTTAGACAACAGTCAAAATCTCATCAAGCTTGAGGAGAAGTTAAAAAACCCCTTACTTCCACATTCCAGTTGTAGAAATGAAGTAGGGTTGAAGACACAATTACCATAACCACGTACTTTCCAGAGCACTAAACCTGTATATAAAGTTCAGCCCGAAGTCTCATGACAGCCTAAAGCTACCATGAGTAATACTACACTCCACAGCTCACAAGCCAAGCTTCAGCCAGTCTCTTCCCACTTCCTTTCCAGCGTCTTCACAGGGAACTTGTTTACCACCCTCAGAGGTGGCTGAGCAGAAAGGTCACAGAAATACTAAAGAAAACATGCACAAGCACAAATCCCTGGTGCCAGGGAAGTATCATACCAGTTGAAGTTCCTGTTTCAGAGGAACTCCAAGATCCTTCTAAGATCCTCCACCTCCCTCCAGATGCTGGAAAACTTCAGGCAGGCTGGAAGGAACCCTCCAACAAATCCCAAAAATACACGGTAAAATCAGCTCCAAATTATACATTAGGCCAGACAAATCTATAGCCCCAGGAGGGAATCAAACTTGAAGTTGAAAATCCTAGAAAAATGCAGAAACATAGCACCTGAACAAATCAATTTCAACTTGCCTGCATGAAAAGCAATGATTTCAGTTGACTCATGGCTTCTCTCCTGGTTTCCCTTCTGTTTGCATTAGTGAAAGCAACTCAAATGAGTGCTTAATAATTAGAAGACAAAACAGTAGGGGTAATAATAATAAACTAATATGCAGAAAAGTAAAAATTATATAGGGATGCATACATGCACCTTTTGACAACTTTTAAAATGTTCCTTGTCTCATGTAAAAAGTGGAGTGTGAATCATTTTTAATTCACAAATTTGCTACGGGCAGTTATAGTTTCAGAGAAAACAGGTATAACAATTTTGCAGCATTGCTTCAGCAATGCTTGAAAGATTTCTTGTTTAATTAAGATGTTCCTAGAAACACAGAGAGGAAATAAAATACCAATCTTCCTGAATGTAAGCAGAGTTTTTTTATTTTTTTTTTCTAACCATGCCAAATGCTCTATCAAATTGCTTCTCTCTACATTAGAAGCTAGCCTGAAAACAAAAACATTCACACTTCTCATTTCTTTCTCTCCTTGTTCAAGCTAAGAAGTATGTAATATCCATAAAACACATGGCTCCACAGTGAACTGTGTCTTCAACATACTCACTTGACAATGAAGAAAGCCCCAAGGTCCATATTTGTAGGAATGAAGCAGATCATACTAATCTGGCTCTAGGAATTTCAAGATTGGTATCATATTGCAAGTGGCTACCCACTTGAACATAATTTCTCCTCAGGTTTTTCTTTCTACTTGAACTGCCAGCAGTGTTAACTCGTTCAAGCAGCACACATTACCACTACACAATCCTAGGAAAGCTCAAGATCCTACAAAGAACAACCTCCAATACATGAAACCAAACGGAATTTTAAATTAATTGGTTTTGACATCATCCTAAACAAACCAGTCTTCATCTAGCAGTTTGGAAGCCTACACACTATATTTGAAATTATTTTAAAAATCCAGTTTTAAAAGCTCAGAGGTTTTTCTTTTATTCAAAATAGCAAGCCAAAAATGGGATAGATTTTTCTGGTGAATGAGAAGTTTTAACTAGAAACCACAAAGTTTATGCTAATTCCTTTGAGTAGTCCTGAAGTAGTCTCTGAGTAAGGTTGCTTAACTTTCCTAAGCACAGTCAATTTAAAAAGAATAATCAAGAAAAACCCTTTAGAGTTCAATAATTTTTTCAGAAATTCCAGGAAACTAGAAGTTTCAAGGGCATTCAATAAGATGTAATGCTGCCAGTGTTCAAGAATGGGATTCAAAGGTCTAGACCAATAAGTGTTTTAACATTTTCTTCCTACTTCTTTTAAATCACAGAGAGTGGGAAAAAATACATAATAATACAAAAAAAAAAAAAATTGAAATCAGCCATTCCACTAAACACAATCTCCTTGTTTTGGTGCTTCAATTGTTTATTGGCTCCTCATTCATTCCTCATTTTCATTAATATTGTGGGGTTTCCTATTTTAAAAAGTATCTGAATCATCATTATTCCTGAATTTCTGAATGGCAAAGATAATGTATAGTACAAAAAAAAAATAAACAAACAAACAAAAAAAAAACAAACAAACAAAAAAACACATATCTGGGTCAACAGTACTATCATTTCAATGGGAAATGTTACTAGCAACCAATGGGAGAGGTTTTCCCCATCTAAATCAAATTAAGCTCCTGATCTTTCTCAAAGCAGAAGTTCAAAGCAAACATTTTGTGATTATCTGCATATTTGCTCTCAGCATCTATTTTCATGACAACAGGTTGCTAGCCTTCTACAGTTTTCCAGAGAGTGTATCAAACTCCTCATCAGAATGAAAATACAGCATGCAAAAGAGGAACAGAAAGTGACGTAGCAGGACAGTCCACAATAATACACACATGAGATATAGAAGTGAAAGTAAAATCCTACAATCACAGCTGCCTCAAAGGTTAGTGCTATGAAACCCTGAACTGAACATACTTTAAATGAGGGACTGTTCCTTCAAATACAGTAAATGTGGTATTAACTAATTGACACTGAGAGATCTTTACACGTAGCACGCACCCCATAACAGAAGGCACCTTGTCCACAGGAAATTGCTGAAGAATTCTGTGCTGGCTAAGTGAAAGAGAACTCAATCCACTCTTTTAATTTTGGAGTTAAACACTAAGAAACACAACAGCCAATCAAAATTACTTACTTTGATATTAATATTTTACACTGAACCTACAGAAAATTACTACAAAATTTTGCACTGATCTTCTACAAAATAAAAGCATCTATACTTCTGGAATGAAAGATTGCTTACATTTCAAATTCTAAATTCACAAAAAGGTCATCACTCAATTTATCATATGTTAAAACAAATACAAACAGGTAACCACTTTTCCTAAATACCAAATAGTCTGAATATATTAGCTCAAAAAGTTTTGTCCAGATGAATAAAGCTTGTTTCACAAACACTGATATACATCACATCAAACACATCATGCACAAAGGTGTTATTCTGTGGATTGTTTGAGTTGGAGGGTTTGGGAGAGAGGGCATGTTTTTCTTGGTAAGCAGCAGCTTGTTTCTTGATTTTTAACCATGAAAAGGTTGCCTGTAACAACTTCAGAGCACACAGCTTCAAGCAGACTTAAACTAATCCCTTTCAGAATCTGTGACACTGCGTGCTCGCTGCTCTAACTCCCGCTGGATTGGCTAAAGCAGCTGAAGGAGTTAAGTCTCCCCTTTGCTAAGCAGAAGCACTGCCCCCTCGGCAGAAGCATGGCCGTCCACTGTGGTCACAAAGGACTAAACACACTTCCCTCTCCATGATCTGCATGTAGGTTTCAAGCTCTGACCCAGATTATTGGAGCAGACACTCAAGGATAACAATTCCTTAAATTGCCCCAAAACAGATGACTAGGTGCCTTGGAGACCTTAGCTATTCAAAGTATTTCTGAGGCTAAAGCCAAGCTTCCTCCAAGAAAGCACTACACAAATGATAAATCAGTCTTACTGAGAGGCCTTAATGCCATACCTTTAGTTAAGTGACTGCTGTTTGTTGGGGATACCCCTTCATACACATCTACTTATTGATAACTTTAAAAATTGCCTTACTAAAAGCTACACAGTCTACACAGCTCAGCTTGAATTAGCACAATATATCATCTGAATATGTGCTTCTTCTCAAGTAAATTCATTGGAGAACCTGAAAAACGTACCTCCCTGATACACTGAGGACAAATGTTTAATAGGGCCTTCAGAGGCTTCCCAAAATAGAAGGATAAAACAGAGGCTCAACACTAAAAAGCAGAGATTTGATGTTTATCCTCAGCAGAGCAAGGAAGGGCTGAATCACATACCTACCTTATTTTAATCTTGACAAAAGAGTGTTTATGTACCATAGGATGACACATTAGAACAATGAAAATTAGTCTAAATTATCTCTGAATTAATTTTATTTAACTTTGAAAAACTCATGCAGCCTCTTTTTCCAGAATTAGTCTACTTTAATCCAATTTACCGTAATCCATTCCTAAGGTGAATTATACTAAACTGAACTTTAATACGACATTTAAATACTGAATGAAAGCAACCCACACAGAATTTTAACATGATTTAACTAAACTGCTTTAAATTAATTTTAATTTATTTAATTTGACCTTATTGTCACATATGTAGATATCACCTTCACATATGCTTTGAGAAATGGTCTGACAACAGACAGAAATGTATCTGGAAACATTTCTGTGACAGGGCAGAAAACTTCACATAAGGCATCCTCTGTGTTGGAAAGAGTTTTTCATTTCAGCATCTCCTTTAAGAAGCCATGGGTTAAACAGGCTTGAGGGGTTTTACCTCAGCAAGCATTGAATACTGTAAGATGCTGCTTTTGTGGAACAATGGAAATCACATGGAAGAACTTCCAGACATCCTCTTACTAGGAGACCTATGCTCTCCAAATAACAGTAGCAAGAAGGCAAATTCCAAGCCCTTGCTGTCTTCATGCTTGACTTGCAGGGTCAATCACGTTTATAAATGAGTTTGCATGAAGAAGCATAAATCTTGCCCAACTCACAGAAGTCCATGTGTTTCTGCAAACCCATTCCTGGGTTATTTGTGAACGCATAATTTCCAAAAAAAAGAAAAAAAATTAAAAAAAATAATAAAAAAAATAAAAGTAATCCAGTCTGACTGCTGCTCAGAGAAGGAGCAAAGTTTATGAAAATGTCCCTCTGGAGCAGAGACCAACCAGCCATTCTGCCAGGCTGAAGCACTTTCAACCTGCATCGACCTGTTCCCACACCCCATGAAATTGCAGGCTACACTTCTACTAGAATCAAAGAAGTGCTGCTTGCAAGACACCTCTGGAGGCCATCTAGGCCAAATACCCCCTTCAAAGTAGAATTATCACCAAGACTATAACATCAGCCACAGCTTTGTCTAGCTGAGGATTGAAAACCTCAGTGGACAGGGGTTGCCCTGGGCAGTCTGCTCTGCTCCACCACCCTCCTACACATGAGCAAAGTTTCATAGTATTCAAGCTGAGCTTCCCAAGCTGCAATTTGCACCTACTGCCCCTTGCTGTGCTATTTGCTGCTATCAAAGAGATCATCTCTGTCATCTTCGTAACCACCCTTCAAGTTCTTGCAACCGCCTGTTAAGATTATCCCCTTACTCTTCTTCATCTTGGGACTAAGCAAGCCCAGCTCCCTTCAGGTGAGATCACACCATCTAGGTCACATCATCCAGGCCCCAACCTGGGTAACTTTCCAAGAGGCTTCAGCTTCTCTATATCCTTCATGACCTAGGAGAAGGCAAGAGCCACAATTCCCAACAAAATACTCCAGACATACCTCACCAGTACTGAGTAGTGGGAGATGGCAGCTTGCCACAATCTGCTGGCTGTGATCCTCTCAGTGCAGTCCAGTATGCCAATCACTTTGCTCAGAAAAACAAAAAATCAACTAAAAGCCCCACAGAAGCAAACAAACAAATTAGAAAAACAAATAAACAAACAAAAAACCTCCCACATGCATATCCAGCCAGTTATCAATCACAAATCTCTCTCTTGCAGGGCATCACCCAGCCATTTTCCAGCCTGCACCCACAGGTATTCCTGCTGCCAAGATTGGCCCATGAAGAAATGTTCTTGGTCCAGATGCCCTTCACAAGTCCATTCATAATCAAATCATCAATCCAAAACTGTTCTGGCTTGCAGACATATCCCGTGTGTCCTGACTACCACAGCAGAAGAAAGAGACACCACAACTCACTTTGTAAATCGTGCCATTTAAACAACAGATAGCCCCCAAGAGAACCAGGAGCACTGGTCGCCCTCCATTAAAAAATCTGGCATTGAAAATGGAAAGACAGTGATAAGTGGTAGTGTTGGTATTGTAACTATAACATGAATTACGACTATGTTTTTCTTTTGAGTGCCTAGTGAAACACACACCTTTGATAGCTGACATCCACATGACTTCTAGCAAAAGCAAATCTATATGCCTGAAAGATGTGATGCTAAAAACTGGGGATGCAGGCAAAGATTTGAAAATTTTTCTTCATCATCAGATATATCCACTGTGCAACCAACTATATGTCATCTGGATTTGTACTTTGAGATTACTAGTTTTATATACTTATACTTCTCTGACTTCTTTAAAAACAGTCCCTAGAACTCAAAAAAAGGGGCAACTGAAGTGTTAAATACTGTATTTAACTGAACTGTTAAATAAAAAAACATTTTCCACCGTTTTCTAGCAGAAATTATAAAAAGGGTGCACTTCCCACCTTCTAGAGGAGAATCTCATATCTGAAACTCCATGCTTTTGGGAGCTGTTGCACTAACAGAGGTAGGAAAAAAACCTGTCTGGTATGTCAATAATGACATCAATCCCCTGTTGCTTAATCAGAAATCTGATATTTTTATTAGTTACCATGTAAGGAAGAAGATTAATTATGAGAAGAGTGAACTTGCCACAATATGCTTTGCAACATTAGTAAAACACTCAATAGTAGTTTTGCTGCTAAGTCTGCTAAAGTAAAATGTTCAAATGGCCTTGGAAGAATCTATTTGACAACAGGACATAAATATCTGATAGAATTGACAACAGGACATAAATATCTGATAGAAAGTCAAGGCTACTTCCTATCCAAGTCCTATAAGATTATCTACTTGATATGGAGAATGCACGTTTATCTTCTTTGCAAGTCACATTTTCCTTAGTCTGTGTGGTATTAATCTCCATGGGGGTGGACACCTCCAGGAAGGTGCAGTGGTTCATCTCCTGGTTCTGGTCAATTCCTGTTTTAATCTCATTTCCAGGTCACACTCTTCACACATAGTGAGATATTAAACTCTATAGGGGCAGACATCTCAGCTAGCCTTAGCACACAGCTTCCCTCCTTCTGGCCAATTCTTATTTAAACTCTAATTTCCTATGATCTATATTCCATTTTCAAGTTTAATGTATTCTACTTCATTTTATCAACAAGTCTTCTTTCTCCCTCCCCTACCTCTTTTCAGAGATTTTCACTGGAAAAACTACCAGCTTGGTCCCTTTTACTAACTATTTCCCTCAAAATCATCGTAGGTGTTACTGATGTTATTGCCAAGCTGAGATGTTATTGGTGTCATTATCAATAGGTGTTGTTACCAACAATGCTGCTTGCAAACACACTGACAATGTGTTTAAGGACTAGTTCTCTTGATGGGGTATAATTTTGTGCAGCCTTGCTTCATATACAATTTCACGTACCTGTTGCAGGAGGGGATAACCCCACATCTAGGTAACAAACTAGGATATAAGTTAGAACATAAGAAACTAAAACATAATGCCTTATTGTACACTCTCCAATTGACAGTCAAGTCTCTATCCTAAAGGAGGGCTGTAGTACAACAGAAGTCACGGGAACACCATGAGGCTAAAGTATTTCAAATCTCTCAAATACTAGTATCATTATGGGCAGCACAATCTCAGAGAGGAAAACAAGAAACAGAGTTCTTTAGCCTGCATGATATCTACCTCAAACATTTTGAGACCAATCTTTGCTCTTCCCACCAAATATAAAGCAATGTTTGAATACAGTATTTAACTTCACTATCTAAACATGCTTTCGGTTTTTCCTGCCAGGTTAGCTTCTCAGTCTTGAAAACACTCATCACTAAATAAACACATTATCATCATCTTCATCTCCTATTTGTTCACCACTTGAAAAACCTACTAGCCAAACAGTTAAAAACTCAACAGAGAGGCATGTTTATGAAAAGGGCAAGAGACACAATTTCAAAAATATTGCTACTTTCTCAGAACATGTTCCTCTTCAACTTTTTGTCCTACTGATTTTATATACTCTCTAGCAGAGAGCCTGACTAGTTAGTGTCCTTTCTCTAAATTTTTTTTTTTTTAAATAAGCTGTACCTGTGTTGGGAATTTGGTTCAAAAGAGAAGAAAAATAAATGCCTTGATTGCATCATTTACTATTAATTTGTTTCTCAGCACAGTCTTGTACATGTGAACTTCATCACAGTCAGAGACGAGCATACCAGAAGCCCCACATCTAAAATGCTCCAACAATTCTCAGGCAAGCTTGATTCAAAGTTAGTAGACTATGTACCATGAGAACCTTAGGAACCTAAGACACCAGAAAAAATGATCCTACAGGAGAAGACCATGGAATCTGAGGTAACCCTGCCAGGATACACCACATGCAATGTGTCTCACTCTCTCTAATGCTTCAATTCAGCAACCAGCATCTATTGCACTAAATTACTTGTCAATGCAGACACAGCCATAGCCTGCCTAAGACACAGTAAAACAGAATTGCCCTGACAGGTACTAGTGTCACAGATAAAACTGGCAAGATCCTTCTAATTTCTTGCTGTAGCAGCTCGTAAGATTCCAAGGACAAAATACAGTGCAACTAAGCGTGCAGACAATTTTACTCAAACATAACCTTACTTTACATATTATTTTTTTACTGTTTCTATTTGCAAACATTCAAGTTAAAAGCTTGAATTAAAAAAGGATGACTTCCTAGTTATCCAAGCCTTTCATTCCAAACTCTTTGGAAAGCGAACAGAAATACACTTCAGAACATTTATCCAAGCTTTGACTTCATTTAATTTTACCATGCATTTGCATTTTCATACATGATCTTTATTGCTGTCTGTTAGGCTGCTATCTTCTGCAATCCATTAGCCAGTTTTCAAACTCTGATTACAGTCCCCCATTAAGAATATCTTCTTTGCCCATGCATTTTATCTCTTGCTATTATAACATTTCATCATGCCAGAATCTGTAAATTGTATCTGAGAACAAACCAGTCTGTGTCTCAGGTAAACTGATCAATCATATATGAAAGAAAGCAAAGATACTCCAGGGACCCAGATGTATTTATATACTTTACCATGTATAAACACATTCATCAAACAGCCACTGGGTCCATTTATGAGCTATACATTAATTACTGAACATTTACATAGAAGATACAATCATCGGTAGTTTATCTTTTATACTGCTAAAGGCAAATCTTCTTAATTACAACTTATTTAGACAGAAGTTTTTAATATGTGCAATTCTAATATTCTTAATGTTGTTACACTTTCTCTACTTTTTCCCCAACAGATTACAGAAATCTTGAGGTTCAATCCCATTCTTTTTCTAAATTGTGTTCTGAATTGCAAAAGTACAAGGAAATAGCAACTTCTCTGGGCCTAAAAATAGCAAAAGTAATATTTTATATAAGAAGGACCCATTTTTCTTAAATACTGAAACCACATACTGCCTGCTCTTTCTTAATTCGTACCCAAAGAAATGCAAATTTAATCAGATGTTTAATTACTGTAGTTGAGATATAGTAAACAAGCAGATAAGAGAGAATGTAAAAGGACAGGAAGAATACTATGATAAACAATACACAGTCATCTTGGATGCAGAATGTCTCAAAAAAGGATTAGGAAATAAAAAGAAACCAGTTTTACCTGGATTCCTTCCTGACAGGGCCTTTTTAATACAGTAAACAGGAAGATAAAGGCACCCTGATCTGGGAGTTTAAAAAACCCCACACCAATAAAACAAAAGCTAAGCAGACACATGGAAGAAACTGAAGAATTATCAAGAAAGTCACCAAAACCCCCTGCCTACCCATAATTCAGTCTTAACTAAGAAGGTATTCATTCCACAGGCAGGTAGGCTAGTTTGTTTTTCTGACCTCTTTCACCTGGCAATACACTCAACACACAACATCAACAGAGTTGTTTAGAATTTTACGTATTACTGCCCACAAACCTGTCAGTGTAAGAAGATGATGATAAAATATGAGTTATTCCTAAAGTACCAAAAGCTGAAGAGCAGCAACAAGGATGGGCATCTCTTCCTTTCATTCTCAGTCCTCGTTTTGTGTCTTACAGAGAAAAAAAGGCATCCTCCTCACTCATGAAGAAACTCATCAACTTCGAGATTTCTGCAATGGATTCACAGGTCCCTTTTACCCCTTCCTAATTTTACACTTTCTTCTTCAAATCCATTTTGTTTACACAGCTGAGATATTGCCACCATCACGGGACTCAATCCTCGACCACAAGACAGTAACTGATGTGGAAGAACATGTAAGAGGACTCGGGATCTTTATGGTTTAAGGACTTATTTGTTATAAAATTGTGATCCCAGTACTTAATTTTGTCCTCCAACATATATGAGAGCAGTTGCTTTTTCTTTAAAGACAAAGGAGTAGTGCACTTATGCCTCCCCTATACTTCACAAATCAAAGTAAGATTATGTTGTTTTTCTGCTTTCAAAGTATTATTCAAGGCAAGAAATTCTCCCTAACTACTTTCCACTACAGCTTTGTTGCAAGCACTACACAAGCAGTGCCCAGGAAACTGCACTTGGTAAGAGCTTAACAAACTGTCTATTAGGTAATCAACATCAGTACTGCCATGCACTTCAAAACTGAATAAAATTGTTATTTTATTAGGGAAATAAATAAACGTTTACTAACTTCATTCACTTATTCCTGTGTCCTCTAGGGACTGCCTGATATATAAACTTAGTAAATTTGAGCATTTTCTTTGGCTTTTGCTTCCACTTGCTAATGCTGGGGTTTTTTTAGGTTTAGGTTCACAATCCAACATATTCCATATCCAGGAAGTGCAGTGGGAGATTTTTGGTGTTTTTTAATCACGTATTTATTTCCACTAAAAGATAATTTTTCTAATTCTTTCAACTTCTTCATCAAAGAATAAGACTGGCCCATTAATTACTTAAGGCTGCTTTTTACTCAATAGCTATTTAAAGAGATGGATGGCCAAAATTGTTTCCCAGAAACTCAAATTGTCTAGTGCTTGTTTTCATTCCCATTTCTATGCTTAAGCAAACAGAGAGAGATGTTTATGCTTAGCATCTGGACACTATCACTATGCAAGCAAAGCAATGCAACAGATTATTCCAGTATTCCTAGGGTCTGCAAATGTCATTATTAATCACAAATGCTACTCTTTCAGGTTCACAGCCTCATCACATTGCCCATAAAGCTCAGACCAAGGATTTTAAAATACATGGTTTCTGTCAACCTGAAAGTAATGTAGAGACTCCCCTCTTCTGAATACTCATAAAGAACATCTGTGCAGTGTCTCTAAACAAGAGCATAATCTTGCCCTTCCAAAATGCTGGTCATTTAACTCCTCGTTCAACATTTGACAGCAACACCAATAAATCACCAAAATGATGGAAGTATTTGGAGTATAAACCCAAAAAACAGAGATAAGTGAGCCAGAGGGAACAACCACCACCCCCAAAAAAGCTGTTTAGTATATCCATTTCAATGCCTTTAAAACATGCTATAAACTGAGTCTGGTAGTTAACTGCTGCTGTGCAGACAGCAGGATACACAAATTGGCCAGGAACTCACTCATCCCTGGAAAGAACTGCAGACCTGGAAGCACTTCATGCCTTCGACATGACTCAGAAGAAGCTGTTAAGCTACCCTAGAGTACTTAATCAAATCAGCATACAGGTATTTCAAATGAAAGGAAAAAGAAGGGGAAAAAAAGGGAGGGAGGAAAAAACTACTGGGAATAACACACCACCTAGGAATGCAACACTTTCCCACTAATGTAAGAAGAATCAAAGCATTAAACCATTAAACTAACTTCATCAAAGAAAAAAGTCAACCACGGTGGCTAATAACAGCACATAGAGTAAGCAGCTACTAACAGAAGTGGTTTAAAAATACTAAAAGTTAAAACAAAAGCCAATTTGATTAACAACTTCTCACTTCCAGGTTTCAGCTACCTCAATATGAAAAAACACCCCACCTTTAAATCTTTATATGCTGTAACATTACACCCATCTATTTAGCCTGTGTCTACCAGGAAAATTATATTCCCTTTCATTACCAAGCTTCCTTTCAACTGATTCAGAAATCCAAATCGTTACACTCTAAGCATTTTGCTCTCACCTAGAAAATGTCTTTCCACCCTTACATATCTATTTACATTCTTGTAAGTAAGTACAGCAAGGACATGAAGGATTTTGTTTATGGTGGGGGTTGTGAATAGCTTGTCATGCTATCTGAAAGGAAAGGTAGCAAAAAAAGGAAAGCCAACCCCGCAGAGATTTACAAATGCAAAAAACTTAATATAAATAGACCTTTTGCACTAAACAAGACCACACACACAAAGCATTCATATGCTGAAGAGCTGGCAAGCCTGTGGAATGAGTTTGCAATTTCTAGTATATTCACAAATTGAGTCAGGACTGATTGCTGGTAAAAACTAACTGCAAAAAGAATATTTGTTTGGCTTTTCTGAATTGACTTAGGAAAATACTGAAAAGATGATTTTATTATACTTCTGCTGTGCAAGAATGGAAAGTAACTGGAAATTTACTAGCCTGAAAAGTGAACATGGAATGCACCAAACAACTTGTCACGTCAACAAAGACAGATACAGCTAACCAGCTAAGCAAAGGAGCACACACAAACTTCATGAAAAGTGATATTTATACTCAACTATTTATTTATACTGTTTACACTTCACCATTCTGAGTAAGGAACCTCATCTACCTTCCTTCACTTACTGCATGAAACTCTAACATCAAAGTCTTCCAACAAAAAACAAGGAGAGACAAGGAGATTTAAAAAAGGGGAGGGAAGGGACTGTTGCAAATGAGTGTTTAAGGTCCCTTAAAAATACACCAGCCTGGGGCCGAGGTGGGGAGGTGAGAGGTGGATGCACCACCACTGGGACAAGGAGTGTGAGAGCAGTGAGGAAAATGACAATCCACTTCTTTCTTCAGGTATGGGGGAAGGGATTATGGGACTGACCTTCTGGTAATTTCGAGACTGGACTGGGTTTTTTGTTTATTTAACATTCTTTTTAAATCAACACCATTATCTTCTGTGGAAAACTTATGACAACTAGCACTGAGGTTAACACAACAATATTTCAGTATGTACTGTCTACTTAAAATGCATACAATACTCAGATGTAAGGATACTAGTTGGAGAGATACCTGAAAAAAAATATATTCTACAATCGTAAAAATTACATTTCTTCTAAGGAATCAGAAGTTGAACAAAATACAAAACTGTCTTTGGTATTTTTGTAAGAAATCATCCCCTTAAAATATTTTAAATAGAGTGATGGCAGTCAGCACTGACAACTTATCTAGTTGTGAACTCAGTCACATTTCTTCAGCATTCTCATGGCTGATAAGTGCTTCCACATTTACAAAGAACAGGCAAATAGGATGACACTGGGAGAACCAAGACAACTGATACCATTTTGATCTTACTCCAGCCTAATACCACAGAGATATGATGTAGGTATTATGGAGTGTCAAAACATAAAATCAGAGCCTTTCTCTAATTAATAGCAAACAGACAATTCTCTGCCAGGTCTTGTAATTCTAATCTTTCACTGTAGTGAAAAAGACAAAAGTAGTCTAAAGTTTCAGTGCTTCAATACTTTTCTTTTTTACTTAAAACCATAAATCATTTAAAACCAGCAAATATCATAAACCACACCATAGGAGTCACAAAGAAACATAACCTCTATTTGGAAATAGTAATACAAAAAATAGTTCAAGAAGTTAGTTATCCAGTCAAAAATTTGACTCTGAGAAATTTTGATTTCATTTGAACTACAGCCACAATTATTCTTCATAGTATTTTTCTCTTCTGGTTAATATTCATCAATCATTTTAACTGTTACAGAGCAAGTGTTTTCACACAAAAGAAAGCATAAAACTCCACCTGAAAATAAATTGAGTAACCAGTGTGTAATAATTAGAATGAACATATCATAACATAATTGCAACAGAACTTGGGTTTAAAGTATTCAACGATGTCTCATAAGTCAGTAGAATTAATTTCATGACATGGTAGTTGAGAAATGGCTTCTTTTGCTACTCAATTAATAAACATAATCACATGTTTTTAGTAAGTGGCAACAGAAGTAAATTACTTTCTGACAAACTGAAAGGTCCAATCTTTCATACACTAGCTAACAAAAATAACCTCATAGTACCTTAGTACTGGGCAAAGAATTGAGTTTTTTCACAGGACCAATCCTCAGTAAATGAAATTGCAAACACAACTTTCAACTACATGTCTTCATAGTTAGAGCAGACTAAGTGACTCGGAACTACAAAGTAGGTATGTGCTATAGGTGACTTCAGCTGGGTAGTTTGCATAGATTTAAACGACTGGTTTAAAGCCACATGTAGTCAAGGCTTACCAGGAAGAAGCACAGGGTAATGACCTTTCTGACCTACAAAATTATGTGTAGAAGGGTTTTATGCTCAGCCAGATGATACAAAATTGTCACCAGTGCCATTTACCGCTGCCCAGCTGGGTCACTCTGGCCTTTAGAAACCATGGCCATTTATCCCCTTCAATCCATGTTCATGTCCCTTGAGCAATCCTATTTAAAAACCCCAGAGGACAGGCAAGGACAGATCATTCATGGAAAGATATGAAATCGCAAACCCAGCTTTAAACCAGTTCCTACTGTGCCCCAAACTGGGTGTCACAACATCCTCTAATTCTAGCCTTGTATCTAGGTGTCACCTCCACCAAGTCCTCTGCTGCTTGGCATCACAATTGCTCTCTACTTAGTGCTATGAATAAGCCACTCCTTGTTTATACAATTATATAATAAATGCTTTAGCCACCTATTATAACAAATGAACACATTTAAGCCCAGTTTACTCAAAGCTGCATGTCAGAAACACTAGCATAATGCTGTCATCAGTTGGCGTGCAGTCAGCCAGAACGCAGCCTCAAACACCTTCACCCAGTCTAACCCCTCCAGCTCCAGAGCGAGCATCAGGCCTCTCTTCCCACCTCAATCCATGTCCTCCTGCCTGCTATTGGTGCTTCCTCAGGTGGATGAAGTGATGGCATGGTGAGCAGAGCGCAGATCCAGTGTGAATAAAACCAGTGCCAGGTTCCCCTCACTGCACAGCACTGCAATCACAGCTGTCAAACCGAACCTTCGCACCATCAGCCCTCATCCTCCCATATGCCAGCTTTAGGTGGCCGCATATCTGACAGTGAACTAATAGGAAACTAATCCCAAGCCCTATCTTCCCTTCTAGAAGATTTGCATAAAGCTAAACCAACTCACCCAAAGGCCACTTGGTGGCCAGACCTAGCACAGGCAAAGACTGGAGAGCCACTCAAGTAATAGAAATGCCCCCCCTCTGTGGCAGCAGTAATTTAAATTAGCTTAATAGCATAGGCAGGTTGCAAATGAAGCTCCAAATTGGAGCGCACACTTCTGTGAGCAGCACTACAAAGGCATCTTTTCATGACGATGATAAGCTATGACAGACGTGATTCCATCAGCACCTGAAAACACAAGGTATGTCCTAATTGACTCAGCTAACAAAACTGAAGTAATTTTTGGAAGCTTCTTATTACACATTGAACAGGATCTTTGTTGCAAAAGCAAGAGCAGAGATTTCACCAAAACATTTGCTGACACTCAGTCATATGCCATCTCCTGAGAGGTGAGATGACCTGGAGGACTGCCGGATAGAGACCATACAAAGACATCATAAAGACTCAAAGAGCAAGAAGCAACACTGCAGATCTCTCTGCAGGTTAATCCAGATACTGCCAATCTTTACATGTAAGAGGATAAACCCTTTTAAACTCACTTGTATTAACAAGAGCATATCAAGAAAGAGGCAAACCACAGTGATAAGAATTAAACTCTCCCAAACATTGAACATGAGGTCACAGGTCCTTCAAGAGCCTTGCCCAAAACCTTCCTCTGGTTAGGAAAAGGGCTGGCTAAAGACTCTCTCCTTCTCAAGAGTCCTGCTGTCCACTGGCACAGCCACGCCACAGACCATCATTTAATGCAATATCTCAGCTCTTCAGTAATGAAATAGTTCCATAAAAGTGTCAGCTCACAACCAGGAGTGAGACAAATGGTCAAAAAAGCCAAGTAAATGACAGGAACAGTCACACTACGGATAGAGAACAGAACAGAAATCATTATCAAGTGCTATATAAATCCATCAAGCAGCTGTCTCATGGATGCTCTGAGCAATGTAGAACTGGAATAGAAAGAGAAGACTGATAAAGGATAAAAAGAAGATATGGAATGGTATCTTCACAGAAGGTGACTACAACTGGACTTTTCTGACTAGAAAAGGAATAGTTGAGATACAGTGGAAAAACCCTGTGTAGCATGAAGAAGGCAAAATAGGATAAATCATTATTCATCTCTTCATACAAGAGCTAGGATATATGAAATACAACAAGCTATCTCAAAAAACAAAGCACCATAGCTTTTCCCACACAACTTATAGATTCGTTACCACAAAGCAAGGCAAATGCTAAAAGCAATACAGGCTGAAAATGTAATTAGGCACAATCATGGTTACATAGCCCACTTACAGTATAAAATACCAGCACTTTGTCAGACAGTACTCACAGTAAGTCATTCTACCTTACCAAAACTCCCTCTACCCAAGTGCCCACGATCAGAAACTGGATACTGGACTAGGTGGACCACTCACCTCACAATGTGAAGATTTCTTACCTCACCCTTAGGATTTTTAAATTTTTATTTATTATCCTAAGTAGATCTTAAATAAGAGGAAGACATACTCCTTGTTTTAAGATGTACTGTGTATATCACTACCACACTATTCAAGCAGTACTGTGATTCTCAGACAAAAGGAACTAATTGGGATTTCTGGGGTCATTGAAAGCACCCAGAACACAATTTCACATGAACCAGTCAAGTTCCAATTAGAAGATTTATATCCATTGTAAAAGTGTAATATGGCACCTGAAAATACAGATAGACAAGTGATCTGTAAACCCACAGTGCCATGGAAGGAGCTGAACATATAAAAGAGAAGAAAACATTTGAGAAGGAGGTGATGAAACAGGAAAATAATTTCACTTGTAATTTCACTTATTTGCCAGGTAATTTGTCAATACATTTTAACAGCTTGATGGGAAATAAAAAAGCTACTGGTAAGTTTCCTATTAATGCACACCTACTTGTACCAGTGTCTCCTGTATATCTCACATATATGCAAATTGTAGTACATTCAAGGTATAATATGACTGAAACATCTTTTGCTGTTCTGGCAGCAAAGAGCTAATTTGAGTTTAATTACTTTAAAGTATTTTTAAATATTTTCAAAGAGCTCTCCGTTTCTTCTACTACATGATTACAAGCAATAGATATGCTGGTTACAATTTTCATATATTTCTCTGTAAGTATATTTAATGGAAAAAAAATCAATAAAACAAATAATATTTTCTACTTTATCATATCAAATTTCTGAGTTAGATTCACTCAAAAGGACAGATTATAACTATTTTATCAGGGGAAGGGAAAAAGATTAACTAAGAAATATTTACTCTTACATGTTTATTTGTGACACTAACTACTTTGCATGCAAAAGTCTAAGGAATAACTATTCCAATAAATTATTCGAACTCATAAAACATAGAGTGTTTTTTCTGCTTAACTATCCCTAAGGTCTGAAATATCATAGCAAATAACTTCAGGTAAGCTGATGCATCTAGAATTTCTATCCTCATATATTTTATTTGGTAATTACAAACCCCACACACTTGCACAGACACTATCAGAGGCAGTGCAATGCATATTTCAATCAGCTAGTTGACAAGCCAGAAGCATTCTTCAAAATTTTTTTCTGAAATATTCCTTTTTTTCCTGCAAATTTGAAAATATGCAAATCGCTAAAAATAAAATTTGAAAAAATATAAGTTTAAAGTGATTGAGTTGTGAAAACAAGCTGAACTTGTTCTTTATCGAACTGTAGGAGTTGCAGATGAAAGGAGGTGCTATATAAGGAATAGCTAGACTTCAACAGAGAACACACTGCCAAAACATTTTGGCCTAGATTCTGACAGGCACGCACCCAAGTTGAAGGGTCATGGAAAGCAGCGGTGTAAAGAAACAATCTACAGGGACCAGAAAACATTACACTGCGGATTAGGGCTGTGTTGGGGGGAAAGGGGCGGGGGAGGAGGGCAGAGAGAAGCAGCTTGGGGTTTTGTTTTCTTGGGGCTTTTTTCATTTGAAATCTGCGGAGAAAAACAAAAGATACAATGTCTCGATTATGCGCAAAGAAGGCAGAGAAGATATACAAGCACAATTCTAAGACGGCAACAAATTACAAAATGTATCTTGTTCTTTTTCGTAAGTTTCTGCATCTCCTTCTCACTTGCTTTCAGGGAGTACGTTAGAAGGAAGAACAGACGGCAAACTATCACACACAGTTCCTGAGGAAGGCCAACTTCCAAAAAATTCATACTCTGTAATTTGATTAGACCCTTAATAAACATGTCAAAGTTTTTATGAAGAATTTTATGAAGAATTCTGGATCTTGCTATCGTTCGTGCTCAGGAGTAGTACAGAGCATCATAAAAAGGAAATAAAAATCAAATTACAATGAGAGAGAGATTCATGAAAGGTCCAGACTGACTTAATACCTTAATTAATGACAAAGGAAAATTAACAGTTTTTAATTCTTGCAATTCAGAGAAGAAGAATATTAATAAAAAGGGAGTAGAGAATTAGCTAGATTTAATTTTACTTGGAAAAGCACAGGCTGTTATATTATGGTGAGGATGGTGGAAGGCAGTCAAAGAAAGGTGATTGCAAAATAGTACTCATGTTGAACAATGGAGATGCCTAGGTATAAAACAGATGCTCCAGTGTGCACAGACAGCGAAACTTCTCATTGTAGGCTACAGAAAGGGACATATGAACTCAAACCTTTGTGTGTGCATTCACTAACACCAGGATAGAGAAGTCTCCTCAACAGAATCACAAACACACACACACACACACACACACACACTCCTGGGACTGGCTTAGAATAAGTAATGAAACAAAGTTTGTGGCAGTTATCAAATACAGTAGGGCATAGCTCTACTTGTGGGTATTAAATATATTTAATAAGAGCCCAAGAAGTATATCTTAAATCAAGTACAATGACAGAACCAGCTACTAACAGCTCTATTTCACCAAACCTTCAAAAAGGTCTGAGTGTCTGCGATTAACAAACCTCTGACTGGTACAATACATCAGTATTCTTGATTCTTGGCAATAGAAACTAAAGTCCCTAGCTGCTGACAGGCTATACACACCAAAAAAAAAAATTAATCTTGTGTTTCCTAGATACAATTGTTCAACTCCTTGACAAGCTTCACCTACTCTGGCCAGAAGGATATTGAACATTCTTTTCCACTTACCTAACACATACCCCACAGAACCAACCTGACTGCTTGCACTTGCAATTCCAAAATGGGCTGCATGCCACATTTTCAGCATAAAATACCACAGACCATATAAGTTATCAGAACTTCCTACTCTCCTTACACCAGTGAACAAGCTTATGAAAAATCTTTACGTAAGTGTTACCTTTGGTGTTAACATTAGTCTGATGAGTTAGGAGTAAAGCAAAAATCACTGATAAGACTTAACTATGGTTTTGAATTAAAAGATATTACACCTGGGAATATTTTATTTTAGCTGTTCCTACAACATAGTAGCTGTGTAGATGGTACATTTCCCTTCCCCTGGTAAAGGGCTCATAGGTGCTTACGTAATTTTACAATTCTGATACAGAGACATTAAATTATACACACTAAAGTCAGACACACAAGGATGGATGTAATCTGCGCAGACCAGGACTCCTTCAGCATATTTCTTAATCGATGACATTTCAAATGTCTCAATTAAAAACTTATTTATAGATGAGGACCAGGAGGAAAAGAAGAAAAAGCCTCCCGACTACACATCAGTCCTTTAAAGTCTAAAGAGTGTAGATACTTTTATTGATGGCAGTTTTCAAACCAGTATCGTATGATAAAGATCTCAAATACCTGTCCAACTGATGCCCCCGATGCAATAGCAAGTACTATTCAAACAAGAGGGGGAGGGAAGAAAGAAAAACGAGAGCCTTAAGTCTATTTCAGCCAGTTAGTCCTTGGCGCAAACAATAAGGGCACGTTCATGATAAAGCTTCACCCCAAGCAAACCAAGGGTGCTTCATAAACTACAGCGGAGAAGGTGGGGGTGACGGTCCGGCACACGAGTCCCCAGCTCCCCCCGCCTCGCCCCGGCACAGCACGGGAGATGCTGCCCCCTCTTCCCGGCGCGGCCGCTCCAGCCCCGGGTGCTCTGCCCCGAGCCTCCCCCGGGGCCAACAACTCACCACCGCGCCGGCCGCAGCTCCCACCGCCCGGCCCCGCGGGCTTTAATTCCGCGCAGCCCCGCGGCGCTGGGCGGCCAGGGAGGAATGGGCGAGAAATCCGCGGCTTTCACACAAAACAGACCCTATCGGAGCTTTCCCTCCCGTTTCTCACCCACCACTCTTTTTTTAGTGTGGAGAGCGGGGATCCCGGTGGCCAGCGGCAGCTCGTGTCTCCCCGCCCCACGCCTCGGGGCGAGGGGAGCGGCCGGGCTGCGCCCTCCGCGCCGGGCAGGGAAACGCCGGGAAAAGTTTGAGCGGGGGAAGGGGCGACAACAGCTCCAACCCCGCCGGCACCTGGGAGGCTGGCCAGGGGAGAGAAGGAGGAGGAGGTGAGGAAGGGGAGTTTGTAAGGTGCCCGAAGCCCGCGCTCTGCCCGCCCCTGCGAGCCCCGCGCCGGCAGCCTGCGCACACGCGTGGGTCGCCCACCGCGCCCCGCAGAGCGGAGGAGATGGGGGTGTGGGGCAGCCCCTCTGCAGCCCCACCTCCGCTCCTCGGGGCGGGAGCCGCGTCCCGGAGCAGGGCGACCCTTCCCAACCCTCTCCCCTCCCTTTCCCGGCAGGCAGCCCGGGCACGGCGCGACCCTGCCGCGCCGCCCGCCCTTACCTGGGCGCCGAGCAAGAACTCACCTGCCGAAAGCTGGGCCCGGGCCGCCCCGAGCAGGGCGGGCGAGCGGCCGGCCAGCAGGGCGAGCGCCGCCAGCAGCGGCAGCGAGGCGGCGGCGCCGGCCCCTCTGCCCATGCCGACTTGCGGAGAAGTTTCTGAAAGAGGCCGGTGCTGCCCCGGCCCGCGGCGGCGGGCGGAGCGCACCTCGCCCGCCCCTCTCGCCGCGGCGCCTCGCCAGGAGACCCCCGCGCCCAGGGGCGCCCGCTGGCCCCGGGGCCGCCCGCTGGGGCAGCCGTCTGCGGCGCGACGAGCGCGGCGGCGGTGGCACCGATTCCCCTCGTACTCCGGAGTTACTTTGCTGCTGAGCGAGTGGGGCGGGAGGGAGGAGCCGAGCGCGCACGTCCAACCCCCGCTCCCCGGCACTTGGCACGGGGAATGTGGGACTCCGGCCCGCAGCCCGGCGCGGGCGCAGCGGCGCCCGGCAGCGCCTCCTGCTGCAGGCGCGGGGCCAGCACCCGCTCGGATCGGCGCTGCCCGGATCGCCTCCGCTCCGCTCGGATCGGCTTTCCGCGGCGCGGCACGGCTCGGCTCGGCTCGGCTTTCCCTGGCACAGTTCGGCTCAGCTCTTCTCCGCCCTCTCCGGCACGGCGCAGCCTGGCTCAGTGCGGCTCGGCTCGGCACGGCACGGCACGGCACAGGAGCTGCTACAGGCGGTTGTGCGAGCCCTCCGCTCTCAACCTCCGGCCTGAAGGGAACCTGCCGCTTCTGGAGGAGAAGGAGGAGAGGGGCGGAAGGCAGAGGGCGCCGGCTGAGCTGGCGGGGCGGCAGGTCGGGGCAGGGAGCGTGCCCGGGGGCGGCGGGTCTCGGGCGCTGGTTTCGGGGGAAGGTCCCCGCGCCCCGGGTGGGATTTGTTGGCTCATCCCGCTCTTGGAAACGCGGTATAGATCGAGCGGCGAGCGTGATGTTATCAGCGCGCATCAAACAGCCTGGCTGTATCCTCGAGTCAGGGTTCGTGGTTTTGCTTTCTTTGGCAACACTTGTCTGGCTCCTAACGCCAGTAAAGGCTCATTGTTCTCTATTGGAATGGTAATAAACGGTATTGCCATTATCCTATCGTTTCCATGCGTGATCACTATCTGACCTTTCAGGCAGGTCTGTGTGCAGCTGTGAGACTCTGACACCCGTGGGTTGTGACAAAGGATACTCTCTTCTGATCCAGACCCCAGGTATGCCCTATAATAAAGGCCTCGTTCTCTGTTTGTAAAAGCACTGCAGGTCCTTGTGCGTCCAGAGCTTAGAACTCCAAAAACCATTTGGAATAACAGAAAAAGTCGTCAGTGCTGGAATTTATGTTTAAATAAACATAACCTCCTCAAATTATTTTAACTTATTTTTTATTAGATTTTCTTTCTCGCATGGCAACTTGTAATTAGAGATGTTGTATAATGATTACAACTTGAACCTGAAACCACTGGAAACTCACAGGTTTTATTGCAAATTCGAAATTCAATCCAGGTTCATCAAAGGTTTGCTGTGATTCAAAATCCTTTCCAGCCGTTGTCTGGCAATTGATAGGTTTACCTTTAAGCCCCATAAGCCCTCGGGTTTTCACAGAAAAAAAAAAAATACGTGAATCACAACGTGTTATACAAAATACCATGTAGTTCACACACACCCAACACTAAAAAAATTCTACACCTGGAAAACCCTGCCCTTCGTTTGGGTGGAGTGGCTGAAAACCCACTTGCATGCTTACCCTGAACTGTAAATGATGTGCTTCAGTGAACACTGACTCTTTGTTTGAACTTCAAGAAGAAAGGGAGCTGTGTGAGATGATCTCATGACACCCAGTATTTCAGGAAGGATGGGCCATGTACAGATGGGAAATTTTCCTGAGCAAGGTGAAAGAAAGAAGCGTGCCAGCCCAGCTTCTGATGCCTGAGGATACATTCACCATTTCTGTTGCTAACGAAAAAGATGTACCAAGTTATATTGGTGTGAGGGAGAACGTGGGTATCTGATGTCTGCCCTCATGCTGGGAGCTATACAACTAACACTGTAAAAGTGACTTCAAGCCAGATAACTTGTGAGTTGTTTGGGAGGGCAGAGGGGATCCTTTTCAATCCAATGACAGGATTGCAGCTATCTCCAGTGGTCAGCACTGCAGATTGCCACGTCTGGAGAGGGGGAGAGGTTGTTAGGTCACGGTGAATGTGCAGCTCCAGGTTGTTGCTTATTTCATTGCTCTGAGGTGATGGATCCCACTGATCATGTACAATCATCTGGCTTTATCCAAACAGCTTACATGTGTTCCAGTGGGAGTCTCTTGAGATTTCATCCTTTCCCATTATCCCATATTATGTTGCCATAAAAAAAGCAAGAAAAAGTATTTTGATTGCTATTCTTCTCTTGACTGCAGAGTTCAGGCTTGAGAGGTAGGGGTGAGGTGTGCATGTGACTCCACTTTTCCCTCAGGTGTGTGTGCATCTGTTGAACTATTATCTGTAGTTCGCTCTATGTGTCCTTCTACTGTACTTGGCATCCTGACAAATACTTACACTTCAGGTTTGAGGTATTTTTTTATGCTATATGACATGAATGGATTTATTTTTCGCTCCAGCTTTTATATTTTTAGATCACTAAATGTTTTACAGTTTTCACATTTTCAATTAAGAGCAAGCAAATCTTTATTACCTGTTGTGTGTCTTTTAAAAACTGTCTGAGCTAACAAACTGTATGCTAAATGCAAGTCTAATATAATAGCAGAAAGATGGAGACACACCACAGTAACATTTTTCCCTCCAGCCTGAGGGCTATTTGGACCTTAAGGGAGGTATGGCCTTTATCTTAATAATTACAACATCTAACTAAAGTGCCAAATAAATCTTTGTCAATTTCAAGAAACAGGTTCTGAAACTACTAGATGCCTCTACCCTCTTTGCATTCCCAGTTAAAACTTTCCCATTATACTTTTGGGTGTTGCTAAGCCAGTCATAACGTATTTTTTAACACAGGCTATCACTTAATTATATCTGTAATGACTGACAGATGTCTAGCACAATATATCATTTCAGAGCAAAATATCTTAAATTAGCAATATTTCAGTGCTATATGATAGAATCCACATCTAACATGGTATTTTCCTATGGTATTTGAACAGTATGTAAAGTCTAGATATGTTACAGTAAATTATATATTCCTAACCAGGAAAAATATTTCCCTCTTCCTTCTTTTCTTTTTTTCAGGAACCTTTAACCACTCTCCTAGAGCACAAGAGGATTTGGAGAGATTTAAATGGAATTTTTCAAAAAAAGATAGTCAAGTATTCTCATTATCCTGCTGCTCCCATCCAAATTTCCACCCCGCTGCACATTTGCTTCCTTTGAGAAAATCTGCTCATTTATTTTGTGAGCCTTAGCAAGATCCCAGGCCTTGAAGTTCTGGCTCTTCGAGGTTGGAGATCTTAAAGAATATTGAGAATTGTATTGATTGAGGTTTTCTTGGTGTTATCCAACAATGCCCATGGCAGGGGTTTCATTGTACTTTGACTTCTGAAAAGAATACCTCTATGAAATATACTTCAAATTTCAATTAAATGCACTATTTTAAAGCCTAGTACTCACAGAGGCTTTTTGAGAGCATGCTAATTTCACAGAGAATCAGCAGCCAACACTCTTGTCTTAAGAAACCATGAATACATGGACTGAAGAGGAAGAGATAATGCTGAGAGTCTTACTGAGGCCTTTCAACAGCCTCCCCTCATACAGCTGCCTTTTGGAAGCAAATGCAGGGCATCAATGAAGATTCACTGATGTATATAATGTGTGCACAGGTGGACCTGAATAATACCTTCCAATTAGGAGCATCCCACATTCACCCAGCTACTTGTGGTCCATGGTGAGACCAGGACATGCAACAGGTGAACTGCCTGGTGACAGAGGTATCTCTGCAGCTCTCCTCACATTCTTCAGCCCCTGTCATCAAAGCTAGTGACAGGCTTGTGAGACTACAGAGATTACTGTGTGGCATTTTGTTCAGTCAAAGAATGGGTGCAGTGATTTTGGAAGTCTTCTCCACCCTTAATTATTTCATTATTCTATTCTATTGTTTTATAATTTCCCATCCCGAGTGTCCCATTCTCACTTGGCCACCATTCTCGGCAATGTTCACTTTTCAGGGTAGAACTTTCCACCATCTATCCAGACATGGGATATTACTTGGGTCTGCTTGTCATTTCTGCAATTTTGATAAAATAGCCTGGGATTTTTTTAAAAAGAGCACATTTCCTGTTTCTGACCAAATGCTGTCTTATATTTTCTTTGAGCAGATAAAATAATTGACGACTGAAATACAGCATGGGAGTAGCCTTCAAGAACAAGTGAGGCATGGCCTTGTTCTGAAATAAATTGTTTTACTGAATTCCATCCCTTCAAAATTACATTGTGCTGTGCATTCTTCATGCCAGAGTCCAGCCCAGAAAGACACTGGGTTGTCTCCTTATCAAAGAAAAGGTTCTGTAAAAGTCTCTGTTTTAATAGGGTCTTGTTCTGTAAGAAACTAATTGGCTAAAGCAGGGGACACTGAGAGCTGGTGTCTGGAAGACAGCTAATAGCTGAAACTCAGAATGAGTGACTCATTGACCAGTGATTATGAAGGCATTAAATTCCTCAGAACCACTTGGTTTTAAACATGTTCTTGCTACACGTTTTCTGTATGTATGTGTTTAAGTAAATGCACCTTTCCACATTGCCTGTAAGCCTTTTACCAGTCAACTTCTACCCCCATGCCATTCATCACAGTTTCATTAGAAGCATAGGAGGAAACATTGTTTTGTATCATTGGAGAAGACAGCAGAAAGACTTTAGAAGTTTTGGAGGACTTGCAAAAGTACATTGCACTGCTGTACTGATTGCCCAGTTTTTTTTAGATTATTGTACCTGTACCTGCTGCTTGCAGTGGTTTGAAAGCATGTAGGGCTTTAAAGTCCTCAACACTAAAGGTGAGCTTGAACTCAGTTGAAATTGTTCGCTCAGGTCTTGGAACAGCTCCAAAAAGACACTCAATGTGCCCTGCAAAGATTTGTGAGAAAATGTGAAGAAAAATGGACAGATGGCCTTAGAGCATTTGTTGCCACTGAAGTGCAGTAGACGAAGAGATCCAACAGTAGAGAATGGTTGAGTTGGATGAGGTCTTGCAGGTGTTAATCTGATGCAGTGAAAACAAGAAGCTGCTAGAAAAATGAATATAAAAGGAAAATATATAGATGGGTTTTCTAAAGCTATCATTTTAGCAGCAGCTTTTGGGGCTAAATAGATGCCTGTGATTAGGGGGATAAATCACACGGTATTGCTTCAGTTTTCTTATTAGGTAAACCTGCATATACTTGTAGCTTAATTGAGTAAACATGCACATTTAAAATTCAGTGCATAAAATGTTTGTAAAAAGTTAATGGATGAAGGAAACAAACTTGAAATCAGCATGATGCAAAATAAAGTTGGACTTTTCATCCACCTTTAACCCAGGCTTAGCATGTTGTGATTAACACAAGAAACATGGAGGTGTTTTGTACATAAAAAAGAAATGCAGAACTGGGTAATTTTGTCTTGAGAACCTTTAAAGAGTATGCAGTTTGTGAATTGTCAAGTGATAGGCCTTGAAACACTTAAATATAATTAAAGGGGTGCTGGTAGATGAGAGGCTGGACATGACCCAGTAATGTGCACCAGCAGCCCAGAAATCCACTTGTATCCTGGGCTGCATCCAAAGCAGTGTGGCCAGCAGGGCCAGGGAGGGGATTCTGTCCCCCTGCTCTGCTCTGCTCTGGTGAGACCCCAGCTGGAACACTGCATCCAGCTCTAGGGGCCCAGCATAGGAAGGATATGGACCTGTTAGAGTGAGTCCAGAAGAGGAACACCAAGATGTTTAGAGGGTTGGAGAACCTCTCCTAGGAGGAAAGGCTAAGAAAATTGGGCTTGTTCAGGCTGGAAAAGAGACAGTTTTGAAGTGACCTACTTGTGGCCTAATTCCTTTACCAGAGGACAGTATACATGAAAGACGAAGAGAGACTACTTACAAGAACGTGTAGTGACAGGACCAGGGAAATGGCTTCTAATTGAAAGTGGGTTTAAACTAGATACTAGGAAGAAATTCTTTACTGTGATAGTGGTGAGACACTGGAACAAGTTGTCCAGAGAAACTGCGGATGACCCATCCTTGGAAGTGTTCAAGGCCAGGTTGCATGGTGCCCTGATCAGCCTAGTCTGGTGGAGGGCATCCCTGCCCATGGGATGGGGCTTAGAACAGGATGATCTTTAAGGTCCTTTCTACGATTCTATGATATCTCTTTTTCCAGGTTTTTTTTTCCCCAAAGTTGAAGAGATTTGGGAGTTGCAGAGGAGACAGACATCTCATAGAAAGAGACATCTCAAATGCATTCGTAAATGTCAAACCATAGGCCCCTTTACTGACAAAAAATTCAACAACTTCATTTGAATGGTGTGATTTATCTAGGAATAGTAATGGCATACAAGTCATCCATAGCCTCAAGACCTCTCACAGGGCTGCTATGTCCAGTTGTGCTACATTCAGTGATCAGTTTATTAAGGAGGCTTGGAGGCAAATTAATTATTTAGAAGCTCAATAAATTGAGAATTCAGTCTTCCTTCCCTTAACAGATATACCATTCTTGAGATTACCACTGGATCCTCAACAGCACACATTGTCAAACTCTTATCTGAAAGGAGACCTATAACAGAAAATCTTGAAGTGTAAGGCTTATCAATCACAAATTACTTTTAAGTAATGCAGAACTCTGCAGTGTTGAGCAGGTCTGATGGGATAGGTAGTGATTTTGTTTGGCTTATCCAGGCATAAAGGTCCTATACAGATTACTGTAAAACCTCTTACCAAAATGAAAGAAAGCTGGGCTTGGCTTGGAGGGGAGCAATTAGTCTCCCCATATTAACTGTTGGTTTTACAGTGATGTGTTCCAAATTTTTGTGAGTTCTGAGTTTTTGTTTCCACCTCTTCTTGTTAATTGGAAATTGATATATATGAGGATGTTGAGAAGTCTGCCTGAATATAAAATGGTCTAAAGAAAACAACCCTGAGCATAAACAACCATGAGTAAGTGACAATATAAAAAACATTAGCCAGTGCTCTGGCACATTGGTCCATTATAAAGGAATTAATTCAAGCTCTTCCTGTTAACCAAGATATGGCTATGATTTGAATAAGAAAGAGGCTGAAGAAGCACAGTATACAATTCCACCTTACCCTCACAAATTTTAATGATAGCCAGGAATAAAAACTGGAATCTGCAATCAGTCAGTCCATGCTCAAGGGAACAGGAATATGATTAAAGATATTTTAAGTCCAGGACTATACTCACATTTATTTTTGCAATCTCACTGGCTTCCAGCTGAATGCAAAACTGGGTCCCATCTATATGCACTTCATATCTGTGGCTATACTGCTGATCAGTGATAACCCATCAGAAAAGGAAAGTTCACATCTGGCAGAGGTTTTCTGATATTACCTGGAGGGAAAAGGAGATCTGGGCAGGGAAAGATGTTAAACAAAATATAGCCCTTTCTTCTTCAGCCTATGATGTAAATTTGTCAGCTAGGGTAGGGATGTATGACCTCTCAAAGAAGGAGGAATAGATACTGAATTATTTCTTCATCTTCATCTCATCTAAACCTGAGGAATTGTTAATGCTCTGAAAACGCTTAAGCAGAAGCAATTGCTAAAATATCATGGTTACCATCTTGTCTATAGTTTTAGGAAGATTTCATCCCCAAAGGAAATTAATCAAGACACATTAATACATACTCAGCAGATTCACTGAGTCATAACTGACACCTGGTATACTGATTGCACATGTCACTGCACAAAAGTTTTCTCTATTAGAACAGTCTTTCATAAGTCTACTACTAAACTTCTCTTCAAAAGTGGGAAGTCTCATCAGATAAATCTTACAGACTCATAAAGACTTTGTCTCTGGGGTCTGACAGCTATATTCTGGTTGTTCTTAGAATATTACTACCTCAGTTTTGTGTACTTTAACTCCAAGATTTCAGTGTCACTTTCAGATATCTACCGTAAAGCCCTAAGTTTCAGCTTTTTTTATGTTCTTTCATTTTAGAGCTGAAGTTTTCAATTCTCAGTTTTTAAAATAAGCTACAAAAATGGAAAAGGCTACTCACTCCAAGAATAGATGTGTATTTATCTTATCGGAAGTAGGCTATCTTCTGCCCAAAGAGTTTATCAGTTGAATTACCATACTCTGTCTTTGCTGGATGGAAAACTCACTCTGAATTAGTGTATGTCAGGATGTTGAAGCCGTGTGTAAAGTTCTATTCTTCTCTCTCTCTTTTTTTTTTCTTTTTTTTTTTTTTAAGTTCTAAATTTAAAACTTACATTTCTTATATCCAGCTTTAGTTGTATAATACCTGGAAGATTTCTTCCTTCTCTAGAATAACTTCATAGGAACACATCAGAAAAGTTGGAGAGAAAAAGCATTGTGGAAGACAATGCTACCTGAAACAGGATACTGTAATATATTTAACAATAATTTTATTTGAGTCTGGAGAGTGTTGAAAAATAAAAACTTTGTAGACCAGAATTAGTGGGGTTTACCTGGAAGCTTGTTATAGAATTTGTTGTATCTTGAGAAAAAGGTTCATTCAGGCATTTATGTGAGAGAATTGTTTTACCTGGCCCAATAATTTATTTTAGTTTTAAAAATTTATCTCCACTGGACTCTGAAACTCTCTTCCTTTCAATACAGATCAAAGGAAAATTACTTTACATCCAAGTTCATTATAACATCTTCCAGATTATTCTACATAAAATGTAATTACTTTACATTTTATGTAGAATAATCTGGAAGATGTTATAATGAACTTGGATGTTTTTTTCCTGTCTGTGCTGGGATGATTCATTCTTATTATGGCTTTCACTGACTCAGCTGAGTTGTATTACTGTTTTATCTCAACAATGACAGTCTAGAGGACAGTAGAACAGTTCAAGAATACCCATGGTAAATGCAATGTCAACCTGCATAATCCGTGACCAATATACTGCACATTACCATCATTTTATGTGCTGTAAATAAGTCCACATCCTTTGTTTTGCCTAACTCCTTCCAGATGCCACTTCCCTCAAACAAATCAGAGTCCTCAAGTTCTCAGCAATGTTTGCAGATTGAAGTGTGCTTATGGATCTTCCTTTGGCCTACAAGAAGGTGATTTCCCCAGGTACGACAACCAGATCAAGACATTTTATTGTCGCACTCTGCATTATCCCATCCTATTCTTGAACTGCCATCTCTTCTAGGCAGGAACATTTGGGATACAAACAGAAATCTTACATCTTTATAGTACTGATGGCAGTAGTAACACTGATACAATTTACAGGGCGGTGTTTCTGTATGAAGCATTGGCCATTTTTCACCTTCAGCTTGGGTTTGGGTGTCTTATTATCTTCTTAACTCAAAATTGGTCCAGGAGACCTGAGGCAATGTGTAGGATCTTGGCCTGACTTTCTCCACATTCTAGTCTATTCCTCCCCACTCTTGGCTGCTCATACTCCAAAGAAGAGCAGGGCTCTCTTTTAGTCTCAGACACCTCAAAGGAGGTATTATGAATGAATCTGACCCCAAATAATGTTGCATAGTAACTCCTAGTGGACCCGATCTTCAGGTTTTCTCTGTCAGTAATATTTCAGTCTCCGGGAAATGTCAAAATACCTCTTGGGTCCTGTTCACAATAATTTGGTATGTTTGTGTCATTTGGTGTCCCAGTGAGAGAAGGTAGCTTGTTGTTTACTCTTTTTCCGGTGCCCACCTGAGTGCCAGCAGTTAATGACTATTCACCATGTGGCACCACTACAATGACAGCACTAGTTATAACACCACTAAGACAACAATATCATTAAATCATTTTCCCAGAGGAGATAATGGACAACGATAAAGTAGAAAAAGAAAACTAGAAATATAAATTATATTAGTCTTGGAGAAAATCACTATTCAGTAGGAAGAAAAATACAATTATGAGAAACATTTCAGTTCCTAAGAAGGAAGGGTTAACATTCTGATGAACTCCATCTAACTACAGGTTTTATTTGGACAAAATATAAATTCAGAGACAACCTGTCCTTGCACAGCTGAAATGCCCTTTCTGCTGTTTCCTTTCCCACCGGAGTAATTAGCTATGGTAGCAGTTCAAAAGTGGTTGCCTGGCATTTATGATTAGAATTGTTAATTCCAGAGTGCTAAATATTTCATTTATTAGGGAGTATAGTCTGCTTAAAATCTCACTTCTGCCTACATTTTTGCATTTGAGGTTACAAGTAACATCTACACATATAGAGATTAGAGAATATATGTTCCGTCTAGTTTTCAATGCACTCAGATGATGCATTTTGTAGAGCTTTAGGGCTGGTTATTTGGTTGTTATATAATCAATGAAAGCTCTGTCCAGCAACAGAGGTTCTCCACATGCTACTGTGAACAGTCCCGCTGAAATCAGAGCCTCATTCATCATGCCTGATGATAATAGTTTGCTAGATTGCGCCAGATCTCATAATTCTCTGCTCTCCCTCCCTGCTTTCCTCTGCGCGCTTTCTGAGGGCATTTTCAAGCTATGTGGAAGAGAAAAATATATATTAAATCACTCAAAGTGGTAAAAATGTTGAGATTTCAAAATTTAGCTTTCAAGGCCAAGAATGGATTATTTGTGTCATTTATATGTGACAGCATCAGTAGTAGTGTCATCCAGTGGTACCCTCTTTTAAATGGCGACACTTGTGTTCATCTAAATTAAAGGCCTGAAGAAGCTTTCAGTCTTTATCTTTTGTAGAGTCTGTCTTTAACCAACACTTTGCCCTGTAATAGGTTTCAATGACTAATCAACTTAATTTTGAAAGTGTTTCAACCTTTAAGTTCCAAAAATTGCTCTCGCTAATGTCTCTCTAAATTAGTCTTTGCTTTTGCCTACACTAATTACTGTTTTATCTTTATACTACAGATCTCAGAGAGGGTTGTCAGTAATAAAATTATTAAGAATATATTGTTAGCAAGCACTTAAGTTAAAATTATTTTTACTGCAATTTTTTAATCATCAACTGTCAGGATTTGAGTCATGACTGATTTAGAATGAAATCTGCATTTCTAACACCTGGAGGAGACAGGTTTTTCTCTTGGCTTATGTTTACAATGAGTACTCCAACAAGTCTTTGGGGCCACAAAGTGGAAGCCTACTTAGCCAGTCATAAATTAAAAGCAGTCTTATTAATTTATTTCAGGTCAGCACATGGAGGGTTTTTTATAACCACTGTTGCTATAAGGCAGGTAGAGTGTCTAGCAGCATGCGGGGATTACAGAGAGGTTTGTGATCTACTCATCCTGCTGTGTTCAAAGTTTCAAGGATTGTCTTGAAGCAAATGTTTGATGGATAGCATAGAGTGCTCCTCCATCAAGCACTGTGAGTCATTGCATTGTGTATTGTACAAGTTTATTCAACTTCCGCAGACCAGCATATCCCACACAGAGACCCAAGCTCTTCTTTTTCCTCTCTCTAAGGACAAACTTTCTGGTTCTACTTTCTATTCTTTACCCACAGCTTGTGAAGTGGAGTAGAGTTCCAAATGTGGAGATGGTGACTTGACTTTGCTTTTTTTTCTTCGCATGGAGAAATAAGCCTTGATTAATGATGAGTTTCTGTTCACAGTGTTCTTTCTTTAAAAGGCAAAACCTGTTCTCTCTGTGTGTGTAAGATGACAGATTGACAGCCCTGGGAGACTGAAAACCTCTGTTTATCCCCAGTACAGATATAGTGCAACTAACAAAAATGCAACTTTCCATGAGATATCTTACTGATGTGTTTCAGCCCTGCTCTGCATGGCCAGGGAAATATACAGGATGCTAGAGGTAGTTTTAGTTATTCAGGTTATGCAAGCCTTTGTCTTTGCCAAAGCTACCCACTACAGCAATGGCAGTTTCTGTGATCTGGATGTCTGAGAACATCAACTTTCCGTATTTCATAGACAAATACCTCAATGTCTTTTACCCAAACACCTAAGCCTTTCAGCTACTCTGAGTGTCCCTTTTTTGAAAGGAAAAGAAAGAGGTTATTTCCTGCATTTTTTGTACGCGAAAAGCAATCTTGACTGATGCTACATGGGACTGACCACATTCATTTCTGTGCTTTGGTGCCTCTTTGAAATGGATGGGGATGTACCATGAGTTTTTTGTGACTCTTCTTGCATGACTATAAAATCCAGTGAGTTCAGGAGTAGTGGGCGAAGCACCCTGAACATGTGAGTGTGTTATTTGCACACTGATCATTGCAAAAGATTTTCAAAGGTGTAGATTAGGGGGTTTACAGATCATAAAATGCTTTAGTAATGTTTTGGGAAGTAGTACACCATAAATGTAAATTATTGGTTTCTTAGCACATTCCTGTTTCAAGGAAGCCAAAAAGAAATCATCATTCTGGGGTGGGGCCAGTAAAAGAAGAACATTGTCTGAGCATGCAGCTGTCCTTGGACAGCAGGCCTTGGTGAGAGAGAGGATGATATTGGGGCTGGACTAGTCTTGGCATCAAAGATAAAGAGAAGCCAGGAAAAAACATGCACAGGAAAGGTTACCAGAAAAACTCCTCAAGACCTTTCCTTGTGTCCTATGCCTGGTGCTTAGTACTCAAAAAGTGAGTATAAAATTGTGCGACTGTTATGAATTTTGGTCAGTGATCTGCTCAGGCAGCCTGATTGAAATATACCTTTACATTTTTTCACCCTGAAGATAAGGTTCTGCAGCAGTTTGCTGCAAGGAATTTGGCAGTTGCAAAAATTACTGACATTTGGTCTTGGACACGAGATGACATACTTCCTTGCAATAGTACAGTGGTAATATATGATTAATATTGCAATTAATAGCTCACATTTCTCCCCTGTGCACCTAGATACCGAGCTGTTTGAAACCCGATTCAAGAGATCTTCCTGCAGCTGCAGTGTTCTTGGTACAACTCCCCTGTGCTTTTACAACACTGGAACTAATATTTCAATGCTATGATATTCCCAACGTCCCCAAATCTTATTTAATCTTCTTTTTTTTTCTTTTCTATTTTCCCACTTTCTACAAATAACATCTGCTGCAAGGATGTGAATATTGTCACCATGTCAATGAAGGTCTACCTGATGCTGGGTTTTTCTTATTTCTGTATTTCCTCACTGAATTCTTGAGCATGACAGAAATTCTCTCTGTTCTACGAGACAAGGAGGGAACTCGTACCACGAAAGACTGAAAGAGACTAGGCTGTTGAAGGCCCTTTACAAAATCTTTTCATCCAGCTTCAGAATCTGTACCAGCACAAGCATTTCACATCTATGCCTGATGGAGAATTTTGGCACTGACTTCATGCCCTGTAGGATTTTGAGAATATTAGTGAACTTTCTGGGAGCACATTTATTTACTTACAGAAGGTGCAAATTCAGGATAGTTTGGGGGCTTTTTTGGTAAATTTTCTGAAGGTTTAAGTCATGAGATACAGGTTTTTTTCATGTCTCCCTGAGAAATATGCAATATATAAGCTGTACTGGAATGGCCAGTACAAATATCCTCATGCCTCATCTATGCCTTCATGTCCTATCAGGAAAATCTCTTTTCCCAGTAACTGAGAAAACTATGTGCTCTGTTTGCAACTTCATGTGCTATCATGTGATAACAAAACTGTTATTTGGAAAAACTGTGTTGATTTTCATTCTTATAATTACAGTGCTTACTTAGTTGTCTGTTTAAATGTGCTTTGGCCCCCAAGGCCATTTTTAAATAAAGCCAAACTCACTAACAAGTATTTTAATGTTTTACTTAAAGTGCATTTTACATAGGATTTTTTTTGCTATTTGTAAACTTTTCTATCAGTTAAAATTTCAAGCATAAATTTAGTTCAACTAGCATCATCTGAAGTGTATGTGCTTCATTTTTGCATTCATTTTGTCAGCTATACATCCCCCATACCATATGGTATGATACTCTCAGAGAGAAGCTAAATGTTTTCTGCACAGTAATTGTTTTCATTTCTATTAAAAGAGAAAGGCACAAATAATAAGCACAGTGAAGGCATGCAATCTTTGGCATGTCACTAAATCCTTGATGTCTATTAAAACCCCACCTAAACTTGCAATTCCCTTGACAGAGCACGTAGGAAGGCCTTTCTCCATCTGCTGTTTTTGCTGATGAGATGCCAAATGTCTTTACAGATACTCTCATAGAAAAGGAAGGAAATGCAATTACAGGAATCATGATCTTAAAAGAACCATTTGAGGAGATAAAAAAAAGGTGAAGTGATTTTATATATATGAAATCACCTCATAGACTGATTACAAATTTTGTTCATTCACAATATGACAGAGTGATAACTGATTTTATGTATTGTGTTTATAAAAGATGGTATTTGCATTGTCCATCATTCTCTGCTAATTCAGTTTTCCTCTTGCCTTTAAATTCACAGTTTAGCACAGAATAAGAAAATAGCTTTTATCAGGTTAAACAAATCTAGTAGAAGTAACTGAATCTGAATATTTTAATGAGAGGATCAGTGCTTTAAATGCTGTGAAAACATTAAATCTTAAAAACATCCTGAATATTTGCCTCAGCCCGATCTATAACAGTTTTATACCGTGGCATTGTATTTTAGATGTAGACAAGCAGATGTGCTTTCGAAACAGCAGCAAATTGTTGCAGAAGACACTACTCACTTTGCCTGTTTGTAATGCACTGATATGAAATTAGAGCATTTTCTTAGAGACTGAAATGATAATTATACCTTTTTTTTTGTAGCATGTCTAAGCTGAAATGTCCAGAACCAATCAGATGACATACTTTGACATTTTAATTGCCTCTTTTTTTAAAGAGAAGGAAACATGATAAACAGGATTCAAGCAATTTTAGACAGGAATTTCTTTCATATTCACAACCATTTGCTTGAATTGAACTATAACCATAAAAACATCAAGTTGCTGAAAAAGTGTCTATGAAAATAAAGCTGCCTTTGTGAACCATAGGTGATACATTCTCTGTGTTCTCAAATATAGGTGTAAATTGAAAAAGAGTAAAACTAGCAAGAGCAAACAGGAAAAGAATTAAAACACTATGTCTTTGTTGTTTCATTTCCTTTACTATAGAGTGCAATCAATACAACAGGGTTAATGTGGTCTCTTCAAACATGCTATTATTCTTTCAAAATAGCACAATAACTTTATTAGTTATGCTGTCTGCAGTCTTTCCAATGTGACAGGATTGTGTGGGTGTTCAGATTGTAAGTAATTTTCTTGGTGCCCTCTGTTGGAGTATTTTTCGTGAGTGCTAACAATAGCAGCTAGCACCACACAGCTGCAAGAAATTGGAGTGGTGGAAGTTCTAATTCTAATTAATATAATTAACACAAACAAAAAAGTGTCCCACACTGAAGGACTTACTGTTTCTCCTTAGTAGTTATAATGTTCAGATTCCACATCTGCCAGTTTTTACTATTCAAGTGAGGTTGTAGTCATTGATGTCTTTTATTTTTGCATCTGTGACATTCAGGTACACTGAAAGGTTAAGTCATAGCCTAGAGATTGTTCTTGCAACTAGGTGTTTGTGTTCCTTCTTGCACCTTATTTTTGGAAAGCATCTGTTTTGTAAATAAAGGTGAGTAAGCTTTGGCCCCGTTAGGTGGGCTGCTTTTCATTTCAGATTAATTCTAAGAGGCAAGAATAGATTTTTTTTTTCCTTAGCAAGAGAAACAAGATGAGCAAGATTAGAAATAGTCCTTGTGACCAGCTACAACACCTCAGCTGAGTACCTCAATCAGATGGTCAATGGCCAGCCTTTGGGGAGGAAAAATATCAAAATTACAATTTGATGAAATTTGAATATCATAGAGACTCAGTTCAGAATTGGCTTAGTCCTTGCCGTGGTCTGAGGGATTATCATCCTAGATAATTTTGTTAATATCCTAATCCTGGGCAAAAGCTTTTTTATTTTTTTAAGCTTGGCAAAATCTTGATATTCAAACCACCTGTTCATCATTGTTTCTGCTCGTAATCCAGGGTGCCAGTATCCTGGCAGAAGAGTTTTTAATTTGCCTTTGAACATACATACATATCACCTTAGTAAAAGGGTGGAAATGTGATGAGCTTGCTGACAATGAGTAATACCTTAGCTGCAAGTAGCTGCATGTGTGTAGCAGAGTGCTTCTCACCACTACTTTGCTATGCAAAGGAATGGTCAGTAGCTTCAGTGCCACTGAATATTAGTGTTACCTATGGCTGGTCCCAATGGGCAAAATATGGCAGGAATCATAATCTAAGAGAGGATTAGTTCACGCGGAAAGGATAAGCGTGTTGGCTGGTGCTTATGAAAATGGAAGAACTGAGGAAAATGTTATCTTTTGCAATTAAGTTGGTGTTGGGCAAGCTGTACCGATTCACCTGCCAAAGTCACAAGTGGTCACATCTTCACAAAGTGGTAATTTTTCTATCCCTTTTCTTGTCAAGATTGAGTCAATCATCATAAGACAGACCACCCATGTGTAAAATTATATATGTCTGGCGGGAGCTGATATAGGACCTGCAGATGGGTTTACTGGCTTTGAAAGGCAAGTAATTTTCTATTAATACTTCCTGTAGAGGATAAGGCCCTGATACCTTTCAGAAGAGCTGTAATTAGGCCAGTATTCGAGGTCTCAGATATTGCAGCTGATAACTGTGTAAGTTACAGTCTTTCTCTAAACTGCCCTTTCATCTTTCAGCCTGGTTTTATGTCTGGCTACAACACCGAATGAATCACTCCTGTTAATTAATAGTCAACATATTAGCTGCTTGAGTTGTTTGTAATTTCTTCTCTCTGCATTAGCCTCACCTCAGATATTCATTATTAACTGTGAACTGTTTTATAGAAGCACCCACTTACAGTTAAGTACTGTGCAGGTATGTACAAAAAACCAAAACCACAAAGCATAGAAACTACAGAAAGATTAAATTAATGACCTCATTACTCCAGTTTGAATCTCTGTACCAGCAGGTAATTCCTCAACACTGGAATTTTGTTTCTGTAACTTACCTCTTCCTCAGAAGTTTCTCATTCTCTGTATTTGACTCAAACAAGAAGTATTTCCTCTAATACCTTTAAATGAAACAAGTACAACATTTGTAGCAGCCCTTTTTGCATAAAAGAATCTAACTTTGGCACGTACATAATGACTAGATTTGATATGTCACAAATGTACATTGCTCAATTATAATATTCTGAAATATTCATTTGAGGTCCAGTAGTTCATCTGTACTTCTTTCCAGGTGTTTCTTACATGATCACTTTCCCTTAAGTAATTATCAAGAATCAGATGATCTGAACTAAAATAAGTAGTCCTTGGCATGGATCTCATGAAAAATGAGATATTCCCCTGGAACTACAGAGAAATGAGAGAGTTAGATATGCTTGTGCACTTTTAATTCTTCTGTATGTTTAATTCTTTCTTTCTGTATAAGCGAATTAATATGTTCTCATACCCACATTTTCTTACTGGGAATTGTAAGGAACTTGGGAGTAAGAAACTGAGATATTTGCAAGAGTCTTCCAGGGAATGTAAATAGATGGGAAACCTTAAAAAATGAGAATTGAAAGAAAAGAAAGACACTTACCAGGTTTTCCAGAGTGCTGGAAGAAAATGCAATGGCAGCCAAGAGCAGAAGTTGGAAAGGGTACAGGAAGATGAGCAGGAAGGGTGCAGAGCAACAGCCTCTTGCTTTTTTCTACACTGGAGCTGGATGTCCAGTAAGGACTGTGGGCCACAGAGCAAAGAAGAGAGATAGGAGATGCCTCCCAAGGGGCAAAGTCTGGAGAAGTTCACCTGGTATAAACAGAAAGGCAAACAACTGAAAAAACATCTTATGACAGATACTTCAAGCGTGGAGTGAGACACGTGGAAAGTGTGAATACCCTATAGCTGAGGTCAATACTGTAGAGATGGAGGAGTACTGGGTGGAGAATTTCTCTTTCAAAGCACTATATGAAGTTTGTTAAAATGGTATTGTGTTTATGGTTGACCAAGGGAATCACAAGCCAAGTTCTGACTGATTAGCCCTGTCAGGTACCAGGCTCTGTGTGTCAAATATTTGCACTGCCTTAACCCACAGAAACATCCCTGCTGCATAGGCTTTTTTGATAAAGCTATCCCAGTTGGGGATATCCTTGGTCCTGACAGGACAAAAGCATTAGTTGAGAAGGGTTAAAATGCATCTAATTACACTGAATTTACACTTACAGTTAGACTGATAGGAGTTGTACAGTTAAAAAAAAAATCCAACAAAGAGAAAATATTCTTATGGATTTTTGGTTTTTATTTTCCTTAAGTGACTGCTAGCATAGACCTCTGTCAGGACATAGCTAACTGGAGCAGAAAGATATGACCACTTCTCATTATCTGCTACCAAACAGGAACAGAAGATGACTGAACGTTCTCTACTTCACTGCTTTACATACAGGTAAGTCTTATCCAACAGTTACCTGAAGCAGACCATGTTTGCAGGGAAGCAGGTGAGGCGTCAATCTGTGATCCATGCCACTAGACTTGTAGAACACCAGGGGTATCTTAAAATACTTCATTCATTTGAAAGAGAGTGTATCCTTGTGTTCTATACAGCAGTTGCTGTGGAATACTTTCTAGCTTGTTCCTCTTTCAGCCTTGCCAGCAATAAATAACTTTAGACAGTAGCAGCAAAGATAGAAAAATAAAATTGTACCTAGTGTGCCATATGTTGATTTGCATTTAGGATGCAAACCCTGCTTTCAATAACATCTGTGTGAAACAGTCCTGCTATCCAGCTGCCATCACAGCTTTCTCTTTGGAAAAGTAAAAATGTTTCTACATCTGAGTTCATTTGAGGTACACACTCCAGTGGAGCCTGTCTAGCATTATGTTTCCTGAAAACTTATGTCAATCATCAATAAAACTTCAGATATATCAGTAGAGCCTGTTACATAGAATGTCACTGCTCTAAATATTTGATGTGTGTTTTCTGTGAAAAAGAAAAAAACCCTAATTTTTGGCCCCTTAGGTATAGAAGCAATAGACATGCCCCCCAACATAGACATACACCTTTCAATGAATATTTACAGTTGCATAAACCTGGTCAGTGAATGTAGTGGTTTCATAGATGGGAGAAAATTCTTAACTAGGGAAATTAATTGACAAAGACTGTGAAAAGTCATGAATTTCCCCAAACTGAGGAGTTTGTGCTGAAAATTACTATATTACAGAAAGTAGTGTTAGAATTACTGTAGAAGTAGGTGAGAAGCTGGGCTGGTCACAGCATTTCAGGGTTATTTTTTCTGTTGACATGTGTTGTTTCACAAGTGTGTCATTCTAACACAGCATTTTGAGAGATGTTCACCCATCATCATTAACACAAGCACGCATCATGAAGAGCTCTAAAGTCAGTTCTCTTTTCTGATGACTCATAGAAAAGCATTTCACGCATCTGAATTTCACACATTCACAAATTCAGAGGCCTCTAAATAATCTGAACATTAAACATGTAGGAGACGTCTCTTGTTTCATTTTAGAGGTGTAGCAAATGGATTCAAACCTACTTTCAGAGTCAAAACGTACTTGACTAAGTCCAAACATCATACCAGTCACATGGAAATGTTCAGAAAGTGCTTCTACCCTGTAGGACTGGAATAATATTTTTAGGATACAGTCATTACATTAAACTCATTTCATAAAACATGAGTATTAGGAAAGTTAAGGGTATGTATGGATTGCTTCTTTTAAGAACACATTAAAAACTGTAGTAATAGAGATAACTGCCTTGCTGTCCTCTTCCAGAAACAAACACACCCTGTTTTTCTGCCTCCTGCCTATGATCCTTACTGCAAGCATTTACATCATGCATGTTTTTATGTCTTTCTCTGCATGTTGGTTTTCAAGATCATTCAAAACAAAACAAACAAACAAACAAAAACCAACCTCAAACACAAAGAGTTGTTTTTGAGTTAAACTCACCTCATGCCACAGTTACTCTTCAGATATCCATTTATTTTAAATGGAGCTATGCAAGGGATAATATTTATTTAATAACTGCAGGTTGGACAAAACTGTATTAGTGTGGTTTATGGGATGCATTAGTAGCATATCAGAGACTAGTCATGAGTTAGAGTCATGTGGTATTTCAGGCTGCATCTTCAGTGCATGAGAACAACACTTCCTTTAAAGATGAGATGGTCTAAGATGAAGGACACAAAACATGTACAGACATGTTCTGGAGATAAAAGGAAATCGTGTCTCAGTGACTGAACATCAGACACCCAGATGATTTTGAGGATACCTTCATATAAAAGGTATCATGCCTTACACATAAAAGAAATACTGTTTATATACTTTGGGTGCTGATTTCCACAATCTCTGGAGACAAAAAGTATGTCAGAGTCCTTCTCTGTGCCCACAAGTTCTTGATTGTATTTAAGCCCTTTTGAAGACAAGAAATATATATATAAAACACTTATTTTTCCAATATGAAGGGAAGATCTTTGCTTCCGCTGCTATTCCTTATTTTGCACTTCCAGACACTGTAGGTCTCAATTTGCATGGAATTTATAGTTACTTTTAAAATATATTTTTTTCCATTTAGAAATACCTTCAAACTGCCAAGGCGCTGCAAACTGTAGAGAAAAGCAGGTTGGCCTACCAGCGTATTGCTGCTTCTGCTGATATTTGTAACAATATGCCAATGGTAGGTTGGGTAAGGTCTGCAGTGCCCCTGCCCCCTCTTTCTGGCACTGCTGAAGCTGTAAGGGAACTCCCCAGAAGGCCTGTGTGCTACACAGGAACGTGCTGTCCCTACCCCTTTTCAGACTCAGCACACCCCCAAATGTACACGCGCAGATGGTCCCAAGCTCAGCTGGTGTAAATCAGTGCTACCCATCCAGCAGATTGTATGTACTTGCTGTAAATAGATGCTGCAAGTTATAGATCTGTGTCAGTGTAAAATCACATCTCTGCAATATTGGGACTGGGAACTTCAATCTGTAAAACCCAGGCAAGTAAAATGAAAGCTGCAGTCACTTCACAGAATCTTACAATGGTTTTAGTTGGAATAGACCTTAGGGATCATCTAGTTCCACCCCCCTTGACATGTGCAGGGATGCCTCCCCCTGCACAGGTCACTCAAAGTTCCATCCAACCTGGCCTTGAACACTTTCAGGGATGGGGCATCCACAACTTCCCTGGGCAACCTGTTCCATTGCTTCACTACCCTCACAGGAAAGAATTTCTTCCTAATATGCAATCCAAACCTACTGTTTTTCAGTTTGAAGCCATTATTCCTTGTTCTATCACTACATGCCCTTGTAAATTGCTCTTCAGCTCTCTTGTAGCTACTGGAAGGCTGCTGTAAGGTCTCCCCAAAGCCTTTTCTTCTCCAGGCTGAGAAACCCCAGCTCTTTCAGTCTGTCTTCAGAGGAGACATACTTCATCTTCAGATCATCTTTATGGCCCTCCTCTAGACCTGCTCCAACTGGTCCATGTCCTTCCAGTGTTGTGAGCCCCAGAGCTGTATGCAGTACCCCATGTGAGGTCCAAGGAGAGCAGAGTAGAGTGGGAAAATCACCTCCTTTCACATTTGTTTTGATGCAGCCCAGGACACGATTGACTTTCTGGGCTGCAAGCTCTCATTGCCAGCTCACATTGAGCTTCTCATTAACCAACATCCCAAGTCCTTCTCCTCAGAACTACTCTCAATCCATTCTATGCCCAGCCTGTATTTGGGATTGCCCTGGCCCACATTCAGGACCTTGCACTTGGCCTTATTCACTTGCTCCCCTTGACATACAAAATACTGAACTTTATTACATGTTTATTTTTAGTGCATGTACAATGCAACGTGAGAGACTTAACGTTACCATGGGAACCAGGACTTTGAATGCCTGACTTTTTTATACAATGTTTTATTTAAAAAAAAAGTCTACAGAAAGATCATGGACGAAATACATTTCACAGAACTCTAGTCAGTGGTACTCAAGTATTATTAACATGAGGGAGAGAATAACAAACCTAAGATACTGCCAGCCTTGAAGAGTAAACATAATTAAAATTTAGTTGAATACAGCTAAATCTGGTAACAGGATCCTATACTGCTGCATATATATGTTTAAAATTTTGTATATCTGGCCCAAATTGTATTGAACTAGCACTTGAAAATTATCATTTTTCTGCTGGTCTGTCACAAACCAAAAACAAATAGCTATCAAAAGGAACAGAAAAAATGGATCTATATTTCTTTGTGGAGACTCAGACATACCTGTTGAACATGGTAAAAAGTTATTTTTTTTATATATCTTAATTTTTAAATTTTTTCCCCTCTCTCATACTTATCCTGAAGCCATTCTATTCTACCTGACTTCATCGCACAGTCTACACTGCAGTCTGTAAAGAAAGTGTTATGACCACTGCACCATTTTATAACTCTAGAAAGGTAAAGATACAGCAATAGACAAGTTAATAGAAATTTTAAACTTGTTGCTGCTCAGTAAGGAATAGATTCTTCTTTCAGCTGCACATTCGGACTGCCTGGAGAGATAAGATTTTTTGGGTATCCTGGGGGCTCCACAGAAAAAGTACCTGAGGCTTATAACTCATTTCAAATCTTTCCAAAGGAAGGGGCTTATAATGATGGAGAAGATTCATTATTGTGCCTCTAATTTTCGTCCAGCCATAATCCCTGCCTGAAATAACTCCATGTGAATTTTATGCCCTATTCAGTTAGCAGCAACACGAAGAAAGTCTGAGCAGAATCTCAGAAGCATATGCTATTTATGGTTTTATTAACTTTTCTGCAGTGATGTCCAAGGAATCAAAGATTACTAATTGTCACAGGTGTTCTCCAGGAGTGTGAAATCCTGGATAACAGAATTGTTGCAAGAGGTTCTTCTCAGACTGCTGCCCTGAAAGCTGGTCTGCTAGTCTCTTGGTGATGTCACTAGTTTCCTCTATCCTTGCACACATCAAAATAATCTGAAGAAATCAAATGGCCACTTTTAAAATCTGAATGCAAGCACCCAATCACTCAGATTAGTTTCTGCTGATTAAAAAAAATGTTGGTTAAAATCCTTGCAAATTAGGCATTTTTAGAGAGCTCAGAACTCTTTAAAGGGTACAACTGTTCTTTCTGTGTACTGTGATTCTCTTCCCTTGCATTCATCACCAGAGGTCTATCCTCTGCTACACTGTGGAGCCTAAGAGAAAATAGAACAAAACACTTATTTGTGCTCTCTCTCTTCAGCCCTGTCTCTGTCCTCTGTTCAGGGCTCATGTTTGTACACAAAAGTATACATATCATTCATAGTGGCAAAAGAAAATCTGGATGAGCTGGGTCCCTTGCGGATGTGGAGCCAGAGGGCATGATCAAGCATGCAGCTGTTGACTGATGGCTCCTTCGTGTACAATATGAAACTGAAGTAATTCTTTCTACTAGATAGTTTAGCTCATTGTTAGAAGAAAATTGCTTGGATTTTATTTGGGTAATGTGCCTGCTGGAGGGGGTTTGCATAAAAGTTTTTGCATCTGAGAGCATTGAGATGCATAATATTAGTGTGATCATGATGTCGTCTTATTAGTAAGACAACTTGTCCTTTTTAGTCAGTGAATTGCAAAGATCTGTCAAGGCCCAGTTTAATCTACTCCCTGTAATAGGATTTGTCTGTAGCTTGAGGAAACAGAAGCCTGTAATGCATAGGGTTATTAAGAAGAGGATGTAAGCTATTTGAGACTCTAATAAAATATAATATCAGTATATTGAGTGAATATGGAAAGAAGGATCTAAATATTTCTCATTACAACCCTCAAGTATCTTGGGAGAGGAGGATGATACCAATTAAAACAAAGGGAGAAAAGCAATATCTCTGAATTCTAGCCTTCCTCAAAGTTAAATGTTGATGTAAATGAGAGTTCAATTCAAGATTGTCATTGGTCCTGCTGTAACCATTGAAGTAAATCCCTGCCCCATTCCAAGGCAAGGTTAATGTATTTCGGTAACCTTGTGAACAGCAGTTTTAGTTGCTTTCATGTACACCCATGCATGGCCCTTCTGCAAACAAGTCAGCTTTAAACAAGGAAAGATACTGCTGCCAGGAGTACGAAGTATTCTGCCCTGTGAATTGCCTCACTTCCTATGTAACAGGCTTTGAGACAGTTGAAAATATTTGCAGTCCCAAACCTCACTCACCTCCCTCAGCGCCTTGACAGGAAACACAAAAGTCAAAAGCTTTAACTGCCTGTTTTTAAAGGGAATTTTGTTATCCAGAGCAAGTAATCAACACAAAGCAATTGAATTTTTTTGTGGATAGAGCCATCAGGAATAGGGCTCTGTTTCACACGACCATTAAGGTATACTGTGGTGGAAACAGACTGCTTTAACATGAGATTTATGATGTTCCAAAAACACAGTTTTACCCGTCACATGTACACACATCCCTGTTACTGGAGATTCCTGGAACTGGAATTACTTGAACTGAGACTGGCATCTTTAATCATTAATATTTTTGCAGTGCCTCTAGTACATCAAATTCACTGTTTACCCTGCTGATTAATATAACCTTGGCTGTTTTATATCTAGATATCTAGACACGCTAAATACCTAGATTGTCAGTTGCTGCCAAAATGTCACTAAATCTATTGAAGTGAAACCACAAATAAACAGTTTGGGACACTTCTACTCACTTGAAGTATTCCACAAGTATTCCTTGACTGGGGTCTTCCAAAAGTACTGTAATGCAAAATATAAGTTTTGAAAATATATGTTCTGGTTCCTGTGACTGGTGGTTTCTGAATAGAGGATCTAGATTCAGATATCTCAATGCCTTACTCACAAGTTGCTCCAAAAAGCCAGATACAAGTAGTCCTCAGCCTGTGGAAACAGAGAAGGGGGAGGTGAAAGGGGCAAATTTCAGTTTGTTTGTTGGACCAAGGCTGATTTAGGGGCGGGTTTTGGCACCTGCAGAGCTTTGCAGGAATGGCAGAAGCAAGAGAATAAGTATGACAAGACTTTTTGGTTTTAATCAAAAGAGAATTTTTTCAGGTTTGTCATTATGAAAGGAAAATTCTCTTTGGACAATGATAAAAGAATGAGATGAAACAAAAGGGGATTTTTCCTTAAGGAATTATCCTTAGTTTAATGACTAAGAATTTGTTATTAATTAACCTGAGTTAATCTAGAAAACAAGGAAGTTGAACTCCCTCTGTAAAGTTATTTGCTAAAGGAAATAAGCCTGGATATTAGCCCAGACATACAGAAGGGAGGAGTATAGGTCATTTTCTCATTAATTACATTTGAGACAAAATCATAAAGTGAAAGCAACAGACAGAAATTTAGTGCAGTCATGATTCAAATATATTGCACTGAAGGTTTCCCCAGGTCAGGAGGAATGTAGTGCACCTTCAAGGAGTCCAGGATCCCCAAAAAGTTTGTGAACTGGCATGTGGAGAGACATCAGATGGTTATTCTTGTGGCTTCACCCATCCTCTGTCAGGAAGCTTATTCACATTGGGAACTGCTGCAGTGGTAAGACTGCTCTGGAGGCTTAAATTGGACCTTACCAGCAGCATGTCTCTGTACTCCTGAGCAAAGATTCTCAGGTTACTGCTCTGAATCCTTCCTTCCAAAGCAGATATTACCTCGTTTTTATTGGAGAGTGTGGAACATAAAATGTCTTTTTTATTGCTACTCTGTTTTGGGTCCCAAAGGTTTTGCTTGTGATGAGCAACATGACATCCAAAACATTTCCTAACTTCCTGGAGAAATTTGAAGCCTGTAATTTTCAGTGACTTTTAACTCAGCAGAGAATTGAGAGATTGAGAGCCCTGCTCACAGAGGGACTTGAGGAGCACAGATCATGAGGGCATCCAGCAAAGTACAGATCAGTCCAAAGTACAGACCTGAGCTGAAGCAGGAATTTGAAGGTGGTTTCAGTTTCTCAAATAAATGTGTTAACCACAGGCCATAATACAACCCAAGGAGCCTCCCAAGGCTACAAGGTCTATGGCACTTTATTAGGCAAAATGCTCTCTGATTCACCGTATTTCCGTACCTGTGCACAACAGAAAAATCTTCAAAGAGAGCAGGAGACACCCGAACCCCTATAACCTAATAAAATACGTGAAAAATATGTTTATTGATAAATTAAGAGGCCAACAGCCAAGCATGAAGGAAAAGTTCCTGTGCCTATTAAGTATGTTGACTTACTGGGCTGTAAGAGGAGGAGTTAGTAGTGGGAAATAGCTTCTTCTCTTGCTGCCAGGGGTGTGGTGTATATCCTGGTATGGCCAAATGCAGTCATAGCTAGTCATAGCTGCCAGTTCTCCACACAGATCAAGATTGTACCCAGGCCTGTGCCTACCTTCCAGGTTAATGCTCCAACGGAGCTAATGATGTAATTAGAGAGATCACACTGTCTCTTCTTTGCCTTTTACTTGCATTAGACACAGTTCCAGAAATGAAACATGATTTGTAAAAGCCATAATTAGGGACAAGGAACACCTAACTTTCAGGTTCTGCTTAGTTTTGTGGAAAAGAAAAAGGTTTTGCCAAAGACTTTAAGTGGATAGGTTGAGAGAATGTTAGTTATCTTAATGCCTAAATGTTGAAATAACCAGTATCCTTGGGCAGCCTGTTGAACTAAAGTGGAAGCCTTAATCAATAGATTACAAGAGAGATGAAGGTCTAAAACCTGGACATAAAAAGAGATTAAAAAGCAGCATTTTTTTCAAAAAGCAAAATATCTGTAATTAACTAATTTCCCACTTAAAATCTGAAGTACACGTTATCTCATAAACACTCAAACTGTTGAGAAAACATAAGAAATGTGTTTCAGTAGTGTGAAGAAAAACAAGGGTTGACAAGAGAAGGCATGAGCAAGGTGGCAATGAAGTTCTGTCAGCAAAGCTAATTTTGGTTGCAAATTATATTAATAAAACACACAAGAGAGAGCCTGCTTCCAATATAATGGTGGAAAGTCACTCTAAACTCTAAACAGAGCTAGAGACTGCTGAAAGATTTTTCGGACAAGTCTTATGATTACCAAACCCTCATGTAACTTCAACAGCAGCATTACAGCACGGTTAAGAGCATAATTTTATATGTTTCAAACCAAGTTAATAAGCAGACGGCCTGTGAAATCAAGAGTCTTCAATTCAGAAAGTTAAAGTTTCTATTGACTTCCCCTTTCTAAATATTTCAGGACTAAATAAGAGTCTGTGGTCTATGCAGCTGCAGGGGAAGCAATGCTTCGTGTGTATTTTTTAAGCTTATTTGAAACAGTAGATAAAATAGCCGGTCTTCATGCACACATACACATATGATAGGAACTCTGTTAGTGAGATATCACAGGCCATACATCAGGTGCAGTGGTAACAATTCTAATAATATTGAACATAACTGAGTGAAATTAACCCATGGGGAAAAAAATCCTACATTGCAATCTATTATTCTGTTGACTAATCTATCAAAGAAAGGAGCACTCGCACCATTTGAAACTGCACTGGCCATTTTTCTTCCCATATAGGATCAATATATATAAAAATAGCGAGGTTACAGTTAGAAAATGGGTTTTAGATAAGAGAGCTGAAGCTTGAGAGTTGGGTTGTTGATACAGCAAGTGCCAAGATTCCTTTAACCCACAGATACACTAAAAACTGCACAGATGTGCAGAAAACAGTAAGAGGTAAGAAAATCTCTGTAAAAGATAAATTTCTCTGTAATGTTGGATCCCTTTAGCAACAGAGCTTCATTTTGTGAGTGGTGCTCGTGGCTGGATAAGGAGCTATTTCCTGCAGGATTTCTTCTTGAAAGCCTGAACATTCCCTGTGGGAAATTTTTTGTACAGGCAGTAAATGCTTTGCAGGCCATCGCATATTAGTTTGCCAGATTCTTCTTTCTTCTTAACTAACAGAGATAAAATGAGATGAAAAGGTATCTGTGGTATTTTGAGTTTTAGCAGTTGTAGACCTTTTCTTCCTACAGTGAATATCAGGTACCTCTATTTGGATCTTCCTCAGACTGCTGCAGTTAGGACGTAGATTGTGTCCAGAGCAGGAAAACTGTGTATTGTCTTGTAGATTGCACTAGCCAATTGTTTACTGTCTGAATTCTAGGAAAAAAATCTCCAAGAGTTTATACTCAGTATAATAACCTGCACCATTTTTGGAAGACCATGCAGAGTAGTGGTGGACAAAAGCAAGGTTTGCTTTCTCTCGGGTTAAAGTCTGTATTGCATGTCATACACATCATAGTAAAGAAACAGAGATCACATCAGTGATACGTGGTGTCAGGGACACCAAAAAACATATGGTGTAGATCACAGAGAGCCAGTGTTGAATATTTAGTGTTAGGTCTCCAGCATAGTCTAGAAGAATTTACGAAATGAAAATAAAAGCATTTGTCTCCAAATCCAGGTGCACAGATGGCCCATTTTGAGATAGACTGCAGGTTTACAGGAAGCCTGCTATACAGCCATCCTCTCCTTTATCCTGGAGAATTCAAAGTATGGTGAGAAAATTACACAATAGGATGTGATGGTCCATTAGCTTTCAGTAAGTGTGTTCACAGTTGTCACTCTCAGGTGAAGCCTAGTGTCTGAACCTTGAAATGTGTATGTGGGAAAAGGAAAAATGAGCATGAGAATACCAGTTCTGCAGAGAAGACCTGATTTTTTAATAAACCAGAACAGAATGCATGGAGCCAATGACCAAAGAGTCCTTTGGACATGGCCATTAAACAAACATTGAATGACTCTATATTCTATACATTAAACAGATACATATTCCCAGTGCTGAAAGCAGCACAGTAATGTATGAATATCAGTCTCTTTAATTTTAATAGACCAGACTTAGAACCTCTTACACCTGCTATGAAAAATAGGCTGTAGCTGAGAAGTGAGAGTTGAGCCAAGAATCTCATGACACTTCTGGTAGAGATCAATAACTGTACATAAAACCCTAAACATTTGTTTCTTCTGCAGATATTTACAGATATAGTGCATTAATTAAGAAGAACTTATTTGCAATTCTGTAAGTTTCTTTGCTTTTCATTGTTCAAAATAATAAGAAAAAAGCAGGTGCTATTTTGATAGACTAATTAATACTTGTGAAGTGCCCTGACTGCCTAGGATGAGATCTAACACCCCATTTATTTATGAGGAGACTTTAAACATACTCAAGTCATAGAGAGTGTTGTACCATCAGAGTCGTTTGCATTGGTGATCTCAGCCAGTGTACCTGGGATTAATCACTCTGTTCCAAACAGGCCATGGAAAAAAAGTTTGTCCTAATATATTTGCTGAACAAAGATGATATAAATTCATATTATTAATTGTTTTAAGACCTCCTAAGGGCAAGACGCTTCCTTGTACATTGTTGGTTTTGTTTGCTTGTTTGTTTTTGTTTTTGTTTTTTAATGACATTACATTCAAGAAAATGAGAGTACAAATTATTTTTCATTATATAAGATACCTTGTATTTTAACATGTAAGGAAAAAGTTCTGAGTTTCGGAAGAGATATGGTCAAATTAAACACATCAGAATTTTTCCCAGATTAGTCTCAAAGCAGTGAGGTTAACAGACTAATTCAATAGTCACTGCTTTAGACAATATCCTTTTATACTGGCTTCAACCAGAGCAGGATGGGATCTGTTGCAGTATATCCTCTGTTAACAGGTACTTAAACCGTGTTTCTTAAGAGTCTCTCTGAAGAGAGGTTGCCTTGAGAGGATGCTTAAGCTTCAATGTGTGCTCAACTACTTTGGTGCACTTCAGTATTTTAAATAATTTAAAGCATTTTGTCAGGAATCCAGAAATCAGAAGGACTTGGGTAAGTAATTGTTTTGAGGAAAGGCTCACTCATGTAGCCAGCACAGGTCAATAAAAACTTTAAATAATATTTTTCTAGAAACCAAGGCATACCAAGCATAGTAAAATTTTGTGTGATGCACAAAGAATAATCTTGAATCTAGACCATAAAACAAGTCTTTTAGATTCCTCTTACATCAAGCTATCTGGATAGTGGACGGAGATAGCTATTGAAAGTGAATTAAGACTCAAATGAGAAAGTTAGAGTTCAAAGTCTTGTTTCAGAAAAATTCCTGTGCAGACTGCATCCTAGTCTTTAAGGTCCATGAAATAGTGTGTCTTTCCCTGTTTGTGTTAGAGCTGGTAATAGTGTGGAGTCCTGTACCGCTGCTCAGGAGCATCTGTGACCTGTGCTATACAGAGTGAGCCAGGCTCCACATCAGAGCCCTAACGTAGCTCTGGCAGGCAGGGAGTCCCCCACAAAATGCAGAATGTCCCACTGCTTCAGAAAGGAGGAAACTGCCCTGGATCCTCTCCTGCCACTGCATGTCTTTACCTCTCAGCTGCAGAGGAATGTGCTCCAGCCCCAGAGGAACCAAATGACCCTTTTCACAGTGCCCCACTTCCATCAGCAGTGCATGGGACACAGCCATCAGAGCTGCACCCTCCAGGCTCTCTCTCCTGGTCAGAACATTTCTCTGAATGTGAGAGATGGAGGTCTGGAAACTCTGACTGAGGAGGTGTTGAATCAAATGTGTCCGTTTCCTGAGAGAATGAGTCATGTAAAAAAAACACCCAGTAAGTAAATGTTTCATCTGTGGACGTTTTGAGACTGTAAGTCCTGGTTAGATCCTGAACATTAGGGAGGTGGATGTTTCAGATATTCAGGGGGTTTTGGTGTTTAAGTAATTCCACATTCAATGTATGAAGTAGTTCTTAATAACCATTTGGTGAGTATAAGGATCCTGTAGGCTATAGGGAGTATGCTAGGTACATTCTAGCTACACGTGCATTATTTGCAGAGACCTAGATAAATTTTTATATATAAGTGCCCAAACAAGGCAAGTCCAGTTCATCTTTGTATCACAAAAAATTGAGGAGAAAAAGATCAACAAAATTAACTGTTAGAAGTAATGAAAGAAAAAGTAGAAAATCACCTATTAGAGAGACGGGGAGTATAAAGATAATTCTTTGCTGAAGAAACTGAGGCCATTTTATAAAAGTACTCTGATGTATCTTTGAAACTCCATTTCACATAGAGAGAGCAATCTTGTCTCTCAGCTGGTGTAAACCGTCAGGGACACATTGAAGCCAATTTCCTTCAGTTTCTGATCTGAGATATCCTGATATTCTGATCCAGAGATACAATCTACCGCTATCTATACTGATATCATCTAGTATCATCTATACTGGCATCAGGATGAAATGTACATGTCTGCATATAGCTTTGTGTCTGGAAAAGACACAGAACTGTGCTAACTCAGAAGAGAAAAATAACAAGTCCAGAATAAAATGGATACCGATGGCTGAAAAAAACTGTATACACAGTAATGGACTAGCTAATATTTAGTTTCTGGTTTTATTTATTTAGTAAGTGGTGTCTTCAAACTGGATATTATATCAGCTTCATTCATAGACTTTTCCTATGCAATACAAGAGCATATTCTCTCTTACTGAAGGCAGATGTTTTTGTAATACACCTAATGTACTGCTACTGTTTCATGCACAGAGGACATAAAACACGATGCATTCAGGGAAACAGCAGTCAAGTGTGATCATTGCAATGGTTTTTGGCAACGAAAATTGCTATACTTTTCCTCCTTTAGCAATCCAAAAATTTGCAACCAGTCAGAATGTGAAGGCTAAAGTGGCTGAGGCTTATTTTGAAACATTTTGCCAACTTTCTTTTAGAGCTTCACAGATCTCAAAGAGTTTTGTATAGTTTTTTCTCTTTTGGAAAGCACACATGTGAGAGTGTCTGTGTGTATGTGTGTGTGTGTGTATGTGTGTGTATAAGATGTCTGTATGCATGCTTATTCTTCCAATGCACTTTTACAGACTTCCACCTGTGGATGTAAGTTCAGTGATGCCAGCCTGCAGGAATGCAGGCCTGGAGGTGAGGAGTCTGATGATACCAACCACATAACTACTGCCTGAGATGAGAGATTCCAGTAATTTTCTCTGCTGTTATGGGAAATGTCATACATAATTCCAGTTTTGACAGGTTTCTCTGTAAATGGTATTTGGCTATTGGACACACCTTGTGCTGGAACGAGACACTGTCCCTCAGGCAGTGATTTGATGTCAGCAGCAGGGCTGCTGCCTCAGCTCCTGTGCCAACTTGCAGGTCTGCACAGCTCTGCATGGGAGCAATATGGGGGAACTGACCTGGATTTTAAAAATCCCATCCCAGCATCAAAGGCTAATTTTTTCAGTTGGAATCTGTGCTGGATCTATGAATGGCTGAAGAAGTACCTGTACCAGCATGGTGCTGGGAGAGTCAAGGGGTTGGGACGAAGCACCTGGAGAGGAAGTGGAGGCAGCTTCTCGAGGTGATGCAGCTGATGTAAACTTCCCCACTGCACAGCTCCAGCATCACTGCGTGTACTTGGACCTGCTGCTCTGATTCATGTTTGTGCTCAATCCATCAGATTTAAATCACTGCATAACACACAAGACAAAGGATAATTTAACTTTTTCTTATGATCATAACCAGTGAAATATACCATTGCCACTGGAATGCTAGAGCTGCCCTCACGCTGCCTCCAAGCCCAGTCAAGGCACGGATGAGTTTAATGCAAAGATGGCACTGACACTGACTTGCCAATCAATTTGTCTGATGCAGACACAACATATTTTTGACACTTCTGCCACTATTCAGTGTGTGTAGCATGTTCTTGCACACATTTTAAATGGCTGTGTCACCTCTGCATTAGTAAGCAGGCATTTTGATATAATATTTGAGAGAATTGTAAGCAGACAAACTCTAAAATTTGAAATTAATTCACCCTGAATAGATCTGTCCTGAAGATGAGTAGAAATCTGAGCTGTACCAGTTGACCATAGCTCAGCTTTAGCTCCACAGATACTTGCAGTCACACTGATTCTGGCACTAAGCAACAACTGTTCCTGCACCTGTGATACAAGAGCAAGATGTGTATAGGTGCTTCTTTAGTGTGATCTGACTCTTTAACAAGAAGGTTATAAATGGGAAACAATTTTCACTAGGAAAGTGGTGTTGAAAGTTTGATTCTTAAACTCATCTCTTCTTCTGAAAAAGAAGTTAATCATATTCTGATATCAGAATATGATTAACCATGCTATTCCTTTGTATCTCATTTCAGGAAGTCCACAGAAGTGCTGTGGAAGTGGAAGAGTATTATTTTACATAGCATGGAGATTTAATTTCAAGATGTATGCTGACAGCCTATGTTACTCCTTCTGTCATCACAAAACATAGTAATTAAGTTTGAAAAATCTCAAATACTCTTTTAACTTGCTCTTTAGAGCTACTGAAAATACTTTTACAGTCAGAAATCCACTTTCTTTGCTTGTGCTAAGATAGTAGAGAGCTACCTGCCTTACAGCTTTGTCCTAGTACTCCCAATGGAGTGGATTAAATATCAAGTGGATATTTAATCTCTTCATTAACACAGGCTTAAACTATGAAGTCCATACACATTTTTTATTCCAGCACGGTTATCCCTAAAACTAAAGGGGTTTTTTTGTTTGTTTTTGGTTTTTTGGTTTTTCGGTTTTTTTGAATAGGACTGATTGAATATGTCAGGAATAAGATCTGTAGTTGTTTAGAGTCAAAAATGAGCTCAATACTGTTAATTGTGTTACTGTTTCTCTCTCAGGCATTTAAAATGCTTTATATACTCTAGTGTCTGCAGACTAACTCAAATAGCTCCACATTTTGTGGTGCAAAACGCTTTCAGATTTGCTTTAAGGTCACAGCAATAACCATAATTTCAGGATAGGACTACAAAACCTTTGTTAATGAGTGACCTTTTCTTTCTAATTTCTTTTCTTTTCCTAGTCCTAACCTACAATTATGTGGAAATTCCTTTTTTTGTAATTGTGAAAATAAACTATGGCAAAGGCAAGGAAATACAAGCTGAAATGTACAATCTACTGAATCACCAAAAGGAAACCTCCTATGGAAATGCAGCTCAGAAATTATAAACCTATTGGTTTATCTCATGTGAAGTTCACTTATGAAAGGATACTCAACACTGTGCTAAGCAATATGCTAGGAAAAAAGATCCCTAAAACAGTAAAACGACCTTTTAGGTCATCTGGAAGATGTCCATCACAGTTCTGAGGCAGCTCTGGAGCAGGTTTCCTTGGCTCCTGAGACAAAGATTGTGGTACCCAGGACTGCAGAAGTATATGGCCATTGCCATCTCATCTGATCCTTCTCCCTCCAGTAATGATCCCCAGCTCATCTCAGTGTTTTGCTGACCCAGATTCTGCCCTCAGGTGACTGAGCTGGGACACCAGAAGAAGGGCAGATGTGGTGGAGATCTGAGTACCTCAGCCTCCTGAGAAGACAAAAAAGGCAGATCCACTTTGGACATGACTTCTGCGCTGGATCTGCTTTGAGCAGGTGACTGGACAAGATGACCCCCACATGCCCCTTCCAACCTAAGTTGTTTGTGTCTTTGTGTTTTTATTTTAAAAATTCCCCAAAAAACCAACCCAATACCCCTTCCTCCTCACACCCCCAAAAAACCCAACTACTTTGTAGTGTGACTAATTTGAAAAGCATTTAGCATCTCTTTCTATTTATTGAATACTCTCAACATTTAAAAGAAATTTCAGAGCATTTCTACCATTCAGTCCTTCAGCCTTGAATTGATGGCAAATATTTGTCTTTTGGCTTCTCCTCTGAAAATTTTCTTATTGCATTGTATCGGAAATCAGCTCTTGATGTCAGAATAAAATAAACTATTGTGAAACCATGACAGGTATGCATGTTCTTTAGCAAGACCACAGTGCTCCTAAGTCACCTTTGTCATTTTAAAGCCTTTTTTTTTCTGTTATGCCATTAACCAAATATATGTGATGGAGAAAAAACACACAGAAGTGCCACAATTCAAGAATTAATTGTTTCAATGAAGTAACATTATCATTGAAGAGGTGATTCTCCTGTAACAGAGATATAGCAAGTACGCAGTAGAACATATACAGTGGCAACAAGTGTGTGACAAATAATCAAAGAAATCGAATTGTTTGCAAAATAATAGTAAGTAGTAAGTAATAGTACATTTAATGAGATAAAACCCGTTCAGAAACAAAAATGATTGTTTTAATTTGTCCTTTGAATTGTAGTCTAATAATAGAGACAAAAATGGCTGAGCAAAGGAAGCAACCTATCAGTCAAATTGTGATACCTTTACTTTCAAAAAGCATTTTGTTTCACAAATAGTTCTATTAATTTGGTATAACAAATAGGAGAGTGTCACAGCTCAGTCATGCAGCCTTGAGATTGTAAGAGAGGACCTGAGGCAAGGTTGGCTTTTGTATCGCAATTTTTTCAATTGGTAAGTCAGAAAGAAACACTGCCTGCTCTCAACAAAAACACTGAAGAGATCAGGATGTTATGTTTTATTGTGTATCCTGCCTTTTAGTCAGCTCAGTACTACTTTTAAAAACTTGCAGTGTTTTCTGCAGGCTTTGTGAGAACGGAAAATAGTCACAGACAGCTATTCTTCTGCTTGCTGAAAATTAGTATCAAGCACTTCTACAACATAGACTAGACAGGAAATTGCCTAGTCCTTCAGCAGAAAATTGATTCTGTAATTCATTACATCAGTCATCTCAGACACTCTATCCTCTGAACATTTGTTTTCTGTGTCTCTGATAAAGGCAAGATCTAGAGGTCTTCTTAGCACACGAGTCATCCTAGGCTGGGCATTTCATACATGTTTTCTTAAGACAGCGATTCTTCTTTGTGGCTAAGCCAATTGAAGGAGAACATTAAACTTGCCTGATGCTTATCTGTAGGGTGCTAAGGATACAGAACAGAATAACCCTCCTAAAGAGAACTTTTAGAATTCTGTTTCTCTTCAGCTCTCAATCAATAGCTTTTGTTTGTGTCTGAAACGTTTGCACTCCCCCAAGAGAATGCTCTCAGTAGAACCTAAGTCTCCCCGAGGTATTTTCATTTCAAAGCTATCTATTGATTTTCACTTAAGTGTGCAGATCGCAGCATATACTTTAACTGTGTGCCACAGCTCAGAAAAATTCTTGCTTGCATGCCACATTTTGTTTCTCATGCATTAATGGTTGTATGTTTATCACAATTATCTGACTTTAAGCATTTGCAATTAGCATGTGACATAGTTGAACCTAAAACTGTGCTCCTTAGATTCCAGACAACAGAAAATAAAAAAATTTAAAAAGAGTAAAGAAATGCAGCAATTTATAACAAATTAAGAGCAGGAAATTTTCTGAGGGCAGGAAAGAATGAGCAGAAGAATTACTGTGAATATATGACACGTCAAAAAAGGAAAACAACTAATAAAACAGCCTTTAAAAAGTAGTAAAAAAAGACTATAAGACAAATAATAATGTTTGGGGGGGGTTAAAGACCTTTTAAAAAGAATTATATACAAAAGGAACTTTTCTGTTTTTTCCACTTAGGTGTGTCTTTTTACAGTCTTGATTTGGACAGAAAATGAGTAAAAGAAGTGCTGAAAGAATTAAGAAAATATCCTTCAAAAAACTGAAGGATGTCCAAGCAAGCGGAAGGGAAGAAAACCTGAAAACTTGCAAATTAAACATAGTGACACAAATCACAGGCCAACAATTATTGTTTTAGGGACTATTTGCTGAACGCAGAAAACTAAAAGCAAACTCTTACTCAAAGCCCTGCGGCATGGGGCTCCTCCCTTGGAGTCATTAAGGTCAATTGACATATCAATGAGAGGAGGAGTTACAGCAGAAAATCCAAAGGGATTCTTGCGCGTTTCCTCAGCCTGGAAGATCTAAGAAATTCGAACTCCAGAAGCCACCTTTACAAGGACGAGTCTGAAGATCTCTTTTAAACTGAACTGTCTGTGGAGGAGGTTGTAAAACAAATTGTGGTGTTTTAACCCCAGCTGGCAAGTCAGCACTACACTTTCCCCAGGGGAGCAAACTGCCAGGACCATATGGCATTTACCCAGGAGATCTAAAGGAAATTGAGGATGAAATATAGCGGAATTGCTATCTTCCTGAAAACTACCTCTAAACGAAAGATACAGAAGATGGCGACTCTGACAAAAACTTCTTGCAATCATTTCAGTTAGGGATTCTGAGACTGCACACCAGTTATTCTCAAAGGAGTACTAAGTAAGTTTGCTGAAGACGTTAAATTGTGAGGAGCCATTGAATCCCTCGAAGGCAGAAAAACCCTGACAGGGTTCAGAGAACATTTGGACAATGCCCTCAGAAACATGATGCAACTCTTGGAGTGTCCTGTGCAGGGCCAGGACTTGGATTCAATGATCCTGATGGGTTCCTTTCAACTCAGCATATTTTATGACTCTATAATCCTAACTTATATGCAGGGTCATAAACTCTGTACTTCCTGCTGCAGCTCAACAAAAAAAATGTCTTGGATATGTTACACATAATTCTGTGAAAATGTCAGTGTTATGTTCAATAAAAGTCAAAGGAGCAAGTATAAAATAAAACAATTTTTAGGTATTACACTAGTTCTTCATCATATGATCCCTTTTGTGAAACACATGCCAAAAGTGTATGTTTTTCTTTTCATTTGTTTTGGTAAACATACTATGTCCATTTCCAAGTTGCTTGCTTTGATATGTCCTTGGGCCACCACAGCAGGAGCAATGCTACCAATAAAATAGGAAATTATTAGTACACAAATAGAGAACAAAACAGCATGTCAGCTTCTGTCCACTCTTAAAATACCATGTTAGGTTTCTGGTCTTCCCTCACATTTTTCATGCCCAAAAGGGACAGGACAGAACTAGAAAAAGGTTCAAGGAAGGACAATAGCAGTGATCAGAGATTAAATAGCTTCCATAAGAGCAGCAACAAAATTGTTTAGGAATGTTCAGCCCAGGAGAGACAACTTAATTTTGTAGTCATCATGGGCTGGACAAGAGAGTCAATAATATTTTTTTTTTCTGCTACAAAAGCAAGTGAGAGTTCAAACGATATTTTTGAGAGTAGGTTGAAAATTAACAAAATTAGTTATACTGTGGAACTCTTTCCCACAGGATATTTTGATATTAAAATTGTACAGCTGTTCAGAAAGCTAATTAACAGCAGAAGAATTCACCAGATAATACACAAATAAAGATAATATCTCTCCATCAGGAATTTGCTGAACCACTAACTACTGGAGATTGAAAAAGTATTGTGTAGAAGCATTGGCATATTCTGGCTTTGTTTTTACATCATTTCAAGATTTCTGTATTTGGTCAGTGGCAGAGAGGTGTTACACTTCTGGATGGACTTCTGATCTTATACTGTGAGCTGTAGTTACAGTCCCTCATTTGCATGAGATTGTCTCCTACAAAATTATAAGGGCCATCAAGGTTAATTTCTGAATTCTCTTGTGTCCGTTTATGTGTGCAGACTCTTAGTCAGAATCCACCTTCTGTTTGTCTCAGCCTTAAATGGGGCTAGGTTTTAGGTATGAAGGGAGTGGCATGACTACTGCTAATATTTGGTCTCCCAAGAATGCAAACTACTCATCAGATCTTGAGGAAATGGGAAAAAATAAAAAAAAAGAAAAAGTGTTGGTCTGTTATGAATTACTGATTCATAGTAATTGCACACAACAATGTGCCTCTGAGGAAATTGGATGTGAAATTCTGTATAATCAGTATAGTGTAAAAATAAAATATTCCAAAATATCCTAGAGGAATCATTTGAGTGAGAGCAAAAAATAAAACGAAGTGAAAATTTTTAAAGCTTTTCTGTAGTTGCTTTATTTTTCAACATACAGCAAAATTAGGTCTACTTTAATGCTTAGTAACTGTAAATATTACACAGTTATGAATTCCAACAGAAAACTGATTTATCCGTGCAAATCTGTTGCTAAATTAGACTTTTTAAGAAGTCTTTCTCTTTTAGAAAGAGGGTCTCATGTCTTCAGTATGACCATTTCCCACAGTTTCTGGTGAAGGTAGTAGGAATAAAATGCTCCTTTACAGTTTGCACTTTTGCTGATGAGTGCTTAACTTTCATGAAAACTCTTGCTTTTTAAGGTTAAGATGAATACAAGCTATTATCTTCTGCTGGTTGCTGAAGACTTTAGAGGAATTAACTAAATGCTTTCTTGGTTTCTAGAATCAACATTCAAACAAACAAAACGCCTAACATGAATGGAAACTTTGCTAACAGCCCCAAATTCCTATGAAATGAGAATGTTGGAGTCTAATCTCACTTTTTTCTTTGGAGACAATAAATCTTTTTAAAAAGATTGTTTTTCTCCTGTTGTGTTGACCAGTGGGCAGGGAACTATACATGGAATTTAAAATTATTTTAGGCAGAATGAATAGAATAGCTGGACAGGAAACAAAAAGACAAGCTTTCTTTCTCCAATCTTGGGCCAATCTCAGGCCAATCTGTCACTCACCTGTTCCTTTCTTTTTATTTATCTGCCAGTTTTGTATTTATGCCAGCAGATGTATCTTACCAGCAATGTAACTCCTTCTCTGCACTTTGAAATTTCCTGATAACTATCAGGATGCAGTGGCTCTAAATTAATATAATAATCAATATCAATTGGCTGGACCTCACAGGTTCAGAGACATTTTACCTAACTGTGATGCACTAGCCAGTTCTATGACTTTGTTAGCCATTGTAACATCAAAATGGGAAACTTTTGAATCTTTCATTGTTGTTTAGACATAACTGGTGCCAGTAAACATCAGTGTGGTAGTGGGGAAAAATTTTTCCTTTCCATTTGTTGGATTTTCAAGTTCCTTATAAAGATAGAGAACTCTATGGAGTTTTATTAGCTCTGGCAACAAGATAATAGAGAACATCCTGCTACTGACCAAAGTGTATGAGCCCTCACTTGCCAATCTAACAGTCGTTCTCTGTTGGTATGATTGGATTATTTCATTGGATTATATCCCAGATGGGCATTAATGTGTTTGTCGGGCACATTCAGTTAAAGGGTCAATGTTTATTAAAGCTGCAGATATTGCATTTGCTTCAAGCATGTAACTAAAAGAGCAGATAGCTCTCTGTTTCGCCTTTCATATAGTAGGCTGCATCATAAAACAGGCCTGGATGATTTTGTCAACTGTTTTTTGTCAAGAGCTTTAAAGGAGAATATATTATAGGCTTCTTATATGAAATGCAATGCAATAGTATTTTTCCATAAAGCTAAGGTTTTCAAAGATTATGATTTATACTGTAGTCAGGGAAACTCCATTTTTATCAGACCTCTGTCTCAGTTTACGGATTTGTTGCACCTATCTGCCTCCTGAGCTCTCTGCTTCTGCTGTTTAATTTGGGGGAGAAATCTTCAGTGAAATAAACATAACTTAGGTCTAATATTTTTAAATAGATGATGCTGTACATATCCATTCTTGCATAAAAGCAAGATTCTGACCATATTGTGATTGAATCATATCTTTAAATGTGATCAATATTAGTAATTCTCATTTACAACTGCCTCTCCCTGCAATATCAATGGTATCAGTCTTCAGGAGCATATAAAATTATTTTTTCTTAACCTATTTTTTCTTATCAAATTTTATTCTGTGCTTTATCTTATATATTCTAGGGTTATTTCAGTTCAACGGTAAATGAAATTGTGGTTCTTATATATAGTATATCATGTATTAGAAATTAACGACTGATATAAAGAAATCTTTTATTAGTAGTTTTAATAGAATTAAGCAATAAAATACAGTGGCCCCAGGCATTAAAATGCTATTTTCAGTTCTCCAAGACACTATTCTATCACATAAAATAGGTATTCAAGTTTTGCTTCCTTTATTCTTCCTTTAGAAGGAAGTCTCAGAACCACATTCCCAGGTTGAGTCCAGAAGAAATTGCAGACCTGAAAAATGAAGTCAGAAAGGCCTCTTGTTTTTCAAAGTAACCTTTTGACCATATGTCATTAAGAAGCTGGATCTCTTCTAAGACCTCTTCCAATTATACTGGCTTAGTGCTATTCCAGGAGCTTACCACGTCCAATCACCCTAAAAGAATCCTAATCAGGCTTTAGGCTAAAATGCTGCATTGAAGGAAAAGCTGAACAGAAAGTAAGGTGTTGCATTTGCTTCAGCTGCGGGTGTAGTAAAATTAACACATTTCCAACTTCTGGAGTTAAAATAGAAGTGTCATTTAAAATCAAGGTCGTCCTTTTGTTCCCAGGGATGTAAACAGGTTAGACCTGCAAGTAAGTCTTAGATTGTAGCCTTGAGGTGCAATTGAGGTGTTGGATCTTTAAGTTAAGCCTGGATGGAAAAAAGCAGGGATAATGCTTTGCATTAGACATTTATTTAAGAAGTGCCCTTCAGAGCTGCTCATATTGTCCATCCTAGGAGCATAAGACTTCTTTAGGACTTCTGATCCAGCCCTTCACACTTTGAGATCTGTGGGCTTAACAACTCTCAAAACTGCAATTTGTATCCTCTTGTCCTGTTTGGTGCTGCTCCAGGGCTCTGAAAACAGCTGTGCTGTACTCCAGACTCAGTTGATACAATACACTGTGGTCTGGAGCACTTGCATGGCTGCATTAAGGCAAGATTAATAAGAATACTTCCATGATACTGATTTTTTTAAATTTTTATTTGTTTGGGTAACAGATTTTCAGAGCACAATGCTTAACTGAATTGAATTGGTATTTTAGGGCCTGATGGTCTCACATGTTCCATGCACAGAGTCACCATGACATGTAAACTATCAAGCTCAGACTGGGTTTACCCACAGTAAGTAAAGCAAATATTTTATTTGGTAGTACCTTGTTTTGCATTACTTCAGTTTCTAAAGTATTGTGGTTGGGACTACAACAGCAAGCTGTGCAGCTGATACAATTAGAAAGACTATGGGAGGATTACTGTTTTGGTTTTTTTTCTTAATTCAAATGACCATCCGTGTTAGCCAGCCCACGAATTTAGATACCTTTTTGTGGATTGCCATGTAAAAGCACATTGAACCAGCACCACTGATTTAGAAGAGAAGGCTGCCTGCTTATGTTTCCCTTGCCCTGGCTGCTATACCAGGTCAAGAGCAACCTGCAGGGGTTTAGGGAAGTGGTTTGTCTCCTAAAAAGTGTTGAAAACTGTCAGAGGTGAGTTGTTTGTGATGTGCAAGTTAGAGAGGCAGGGACAAAGAGCACAAGTGCAGAATGAGGATCTGTTCAAGAAGAACAGGGAGCAGTAGCAAGGGGAAACAGTGGCACAGTAAGTCTCTCTGAGTCCTAAGGGGCTGAGGGTGAGACTGAAGAAAAGGGAAATGTGTTTATAAATCATCTGTTTCTGATCTGTTTCACTATGTTCATTTGGAAATCGTTTGGAAGTCAGTTGATCCACTTTGATTTGATTGTTTTCATTGGCCCACACTTAAAATGTGACTCATTTCAGATTCCTCTCAGACCATTGGCAATAAAACTTTCTCCTGAAGTGTGATTAGCAAGTCTGTACCAATGAGATTAGTGTTGTCTAATAAAACTGATAACTTAATGCCTACTCTGTGTTCCCATCTGACGTCTCAGCTGGCAAGGCATTCCTCTCTTTAGCCATCACTCCTAGGATTAATTAACAGCTGATTAAATCTCAGGAAAGCCCTTGTATCTTATGGATCAGGTGGCAGCCATGCTCCCTGCAAGAAGGTGTGGGAGTGTATATTTTCTGCTGATGGAGGGTTAGGCCTTTGCAACTCTCCAAGTTGTTGGCAGCAGTAGCACCAGAGATGCAAGCCACAGATGGCAACAGGGGGATGCAGCTGTCTGCAGGAGGCTTAATATCCCTGAAGCAGCTGCACTGGGAATTTGCTAGGTGTAGCATGGCTTATGTACGCTGAGTGCTCTCCTTTAATCCTTCTGCCTTCACACCATCTTTGTTCATTACATTATTAATGCAAATTATTATCATTGCTAAAGTGCTAACAATATGGTCACCTGTTGACTTAGCTCTACATCCCTTGTTTTCTGGGCTCCTGGCCTAAGGTAGACTACATTCAGCATTCATTGCTAATTATTACTTTTTTTGTCTTTTTTTGCTTTGTTTTTGCTTTGTTTTCTGCCCTGAGTAGGAACATTTTTATGGCTGTCCAGTGCCTTGTGTAGGGAAGAGTAAATAGCGTTGTAGATGGTAGCCCATGACACAAAGACATTAATTATTGAACATGGTTCCTTTTGTATCTATCACCAAAGCCAGAAGATCAGGGTAAAAGATAACCTCGATGAAATCCTTAAATTTTAGGTATGATTTAAATTATGTTCAATTTTGCACACAGTGAAATTAAGATTAACCTTATACCTTTCAGTTTAATTTGTTACTTTTAATTTAATTTAATAAATCATTGGTTTCTTACAATTCTTGGGGCCATCACTGACACTATCTTAGCACAGAAAGCATATAGTAAAACTCTTTTAATGTAGGAGCAAAAACTTTACTTTGAAGCATCCATGTGGAATTTGGATCAGTAGTCATGTTGCATCCAAAGGCAGCCTGATCTCCTGCTGACCTGTTACACACTCTCTGGAGGGAACTGGATCTTGCTCCCACACATTACTGATTTTGGGGGAACTGTCTAAATAGGTCCCATTGTGAGCATGAAGGAGCTCTCAAAGATACTTTATTTTATATGCTGGTACAATTTGCCAGTTTCCATGTTGAGTCACTTGAGGAGCAACAGGGGTACAGTACAATGACATCTCAGTGTTAGCTTTCCCAACTCCCATCTTGCTGGAGTTTGCTACCAGACAAATCAATCTCAGCTATTTCCAGACAGGGATTTCTGTGGGGATAGTAGCTTTGTTTCTGGCCCAAAGTGCAAAAGTGGTGGTGGTCATTGTGAAACATTTTTTACCCATTTTAAGACCTTTTTTGCACTGTTTTTGGGGCTTCAAGGCAATAACTGCCTAGAAGCAGTGCATACCTCTGAATCATTGCTGTAGAAGAGGTCAAGAAGAGGAATAGATAAAGACATATAGAGAAAAAGAATTTGTTTATAATACTATTTATTTAATATGTATTCAAATTCCTTTAGGTAACAGAAAACATTAAACATAGAGGTAATTCCACACAGATGAGAATTATTTTATTTTAAATGCTTTGAATTCATAAGAGGTTTGGGGAAGTAAAAGAAAGGAAAACTCTTCATATACAGAATATATTGACTTATATTAACTGGAATAGTTTGAATTACTGTTTGTGCAAAACTGTAGGAAATGTTTATAGACCATATTAAATCATATGCTAAATGAATTCTCCCACTTTGCCTTCCTCTTCTCTCCTACTGAGTTTTTTAATTTCTGTGATGTTTCTTTTCCTTTTTACTTCTTCTCAAACTTTTGTGAGTTTTCAGTTTTCCTCTTCCAGTCCTTCACAACATTTTCCTATTTTCCTGCCATCTTGTCTTTTGCTTTTTGCGTTGCATTTACTCTGCCTTTAATTTCTCTTCCACATGCTGCATCCCTCTATATATAATTATTTAGCTATTTAATTTTATATTTTTATCTTTAAAGAAACAAAAATGAGAAAGGCAGCTTTCAGTTAAATATTTATGCTGCATAATGGGCTGCTTGCTGTGCTATATACCTTCATGTTATCCTGGCATGAACTGACAAAGGAGATAAAATGAAGGATGAACAAGAGAAAAAAAACAAAAAAAAGAAATGTTGACTGTCAGGATCACCATGAAGGCATGGTATAATAACAGGTATTAACCTAGAGTTTCCTTGGATTCCCTCTTGGGTTCATCTCTGCTCTGAGAATTCATTTCAAAACTGTAAAATTAAGATCTTGGAGCTCTCACCCCTCTAAGAGGAAGTGTGAAGACAAATATATTAGGCATATGAGGGGTGACCACATATAGGTAATGATGGTGACAAAGAATGAAGAACAGTTGACTTCAGTGGGTCGACAGCTTGACAAATACTTCAGCTGAGAACAAAAATATTTAGGTGGATTTTAGACTGTGTATTTTTACATTCATTGTCAGCAACTAAACAGCACAATAAATTTTCCAACATTTTATATCCCATATGAACCCTTGGGACAACTAAATCTCAGAATAGTATAAAAATATTTTTGAGATATATTTCTTTTTCTACTTCATTTTAGAAGATGAATATTTTCTAAGACCAATATACCATCCAGATAATTATTAACAGTGCAGAAGAACTGGATTAATGATATCTAGAAATCAGCTATCAGTTTTTAAAATACGGTAGTTCTGAAAAAAATTGAGAATTGTAACTTGACGTAATGAAACATTTGCACGACATCCTATTTGTTCCAATTTCATACAATCACTTTTTCAGAGTAACCAGTTACTGTGACATGAATTTTGTACATGAAGTTCAGAATTAAAAACAAACAAACAAACAAAACCAACCAAAAAAAACCATAAAGTGAGCAAGAAAGGATGAAGAGTTAATCAAATAGTGTTAGCCTCAAGAATTTTTTCAGTAGCTCTTCTGACATCTCTGTAATATTTTAGTAGCATTGGCAGGAAAATATTTATCTCACTGCTGGAAAAAGAGAAGAGATAGAATAATGTGGAAAAGAAACTACAGTAGTGAAGTAAAGTGATGACCAAACTTTGGTGTAAAAGTAAATTAAGTATTCTTAATGGACTACAGGGGCTAGAACATTTTTCCACTTAAGTAAATTATTTTTCTCCTACTGAGTCAACAAAGTGAGGTTTTCAGTCTAATTTCAGATTTAAGCTTTGAAAAGCCTTCATAAAGAAACCCTTGAAGTTCCTAAGATAACTTAGCTGAGCCCATATTTTAATTTTTAATATGGTAATCTGATTGACTTAAATCTGCATTACTACTGTCAGAAGTAGGAATACAGTGTTTGGTGTTCCCTACAAAATGGGAGAAGCATTTTGGGCAATGCCTGTGTTATTGTTGCTGAAAGGAAGCAGGTTCCTTTACTCATACTTCTACTGGCAGAAGAAATGAAGCAAGAGTGTTTGAAAATGCTTTATTTCAGCACATAATTTTTTCTATAGCATTTTCTTCATGTTCACTACTGCCAGTTTTTGCTTTCAGAATTAATTTTGATAAAGAACTATCATATTGTAATGAATAATCCGGGAGTGATCAAAATAATACATTAATATTTAGTCAGTCTTTTACTTTCCTAGCTTCAGTGATTCTAATGATTGGTAGTATAAATTTAGTGACAAAAAATTCCTAGTAGTCATTACTTAGATGAATGCAGATCCTCTTGGTTCACAACTTATGATAACACCACCTTTCCAGATTCTCTAAACATATTCTATAGATTTTATTTTAATGTCTAATACAGAAAGTTGCAAATGTTTTATGTATCCTATTAATAGAATTTTGCCATTGGAAAATGTTCAGAAATAAGTTTGTATCTAAAAATATGCAACTGTGTGTTTTAGGAAATTAAATCCAGTTGAGTTAGCCTTACATCATGAATATTTGTCTTTATCAAGTGCTAAGCAGTACATACATGCTTGGTCTGTATGGTGTGTATATGCATCTCTGCCTTTCCAGGTTGGAGGTTCACTTAATCTTGAGCCCAGAAGATAGTTTCTCATCAAGATGTCTGGGCATGGCTTTAAAGCAAAGCTCATGCATCTTCTGTGTCCCACAACAATGGCACACTTCAAAATTGCTGAGTGTTGGCCACAGAAAGTCTTGAACTGTGCTTTCCCTCTTAATCTAGTGCCTTTTGTAAGTGACTTCTTGAGGCCTTGCACTTAGATGACTTTCACTTTTGTGCATTTACAGTTGTATTGACTTGTTAATCATAGCCCTTGCTGTTTCCGTGATGTTAACAGAAATTACATAAATGATTAAATAAGGACAATAATAGGACATCTTTTATAAAGCAGGAAACATTTATCCTCGTAGGAAAGATCTTACATAAGACAGAACATGATTAAGTGGGGAATGACGGTCTTTGGCTTGAAAGGACTGGGCATTGACTTCTTGAAATGACTAAGAGAAGAAAATAAAACTAAAGTGATGAGCTAGGGAATTCCAAAAACTGCCATAAAATAAATTGCTTATCTTGGTTTTCAAGCTTTCCCCAACAGCAAATGCACTGAGGCAATCCCAAGATTTTCCAAAGAGTTAGAGACAAAACACATTAAATAAAAGTAAGAGATAGGAAAAGAGTTGGTGTTTTTTTTGGAGAATTTCTAAGCAAAGTAACTGAAAGAATTTTTACAAAACTCTTTGGACAACCTCCCTCTGTCCTTAGAGATTTATGCAGGATAAACAGAACAAATACTGTTCCTACCTATTTGTTTATCTTTGAAACTTCTCCACACAAAAAGTAATGAAATCCTTTGATTAATATCATCCAAGTAATAATATCTTTCTGACTATGTCATAGCAGTAATAATAAACTTTCAACTCTTTTAATGAGCAATGTATTTTTGGCACTTTATATAAGATAAAAAAGTCTCCTGTTTGTTCCAGCACAAGTTTTAATCATTCAGATTGTTGTGGATTTGAGTGCAGAATTTGACCCACTGCGGGAAGAAGTAATAAAATTCAGAGATACTAGTTATTTCCAGTTTTCTTGATAATCTTGTAGTAATGCAATTAATCTGTTTTAATGAACTTTTCATCACTATTATATATGACAGGCATACACTAGCAGACAAGGAAGGAACAGGGTGGCATCCAAGGCTTTCCAGAACTCCCCTCTTTAGTTTAGTTGTATGTTTTTTATTATGCAGCAAATCAGCCTTGAGAGGCAACGGTTGCTCATGCAGGACAGAAGCATTAATGCTAAGAAATTACATAGCAAAAATAGCTCAGTTAAGCAGATACTGCTGGGCTCTTTGTCACCCAGTCTTACGCTGACATTCAAAGACTTTTCCATATGACGCAGTACAAGGTTGTGTGAAATTGTTCATAACAAAAATGCGCACTTCCTTTTTTCAAATAATTACTTTAATTATGTATTATAACAGAGATTTAGTATGATAAGATAATATGTATTCATTAGAGCACTCTGATTAGACTGCTTCTTGTCATAATGTTTTATCACTAATGTGAAATACTTTGCAATGCTGATCTTTTTATGAAGCCAATATCTTTTAAAGCTAAAGATCTACCAAATTGTACAGGAAATGTGTCTGTTTATTGAACTTGATTTACTCCACTGAGCTTTTAATAGAATCAGATAAAATACATAGATCAAAGAAATTTCCTGCCTAAGAGGGAAAGTGAACTGCATGTTAACATTTTCATGCTACCAGCAAGACTTCTAGTAACCCAACCAATAGAGTAGCTGCATTGCAGAGACATGAATCTTAGGAGTTAGACTTGCAGAAAAGCTGCAGTCACAGGTTATAGCTTATTTCAGAAAAAATTCTCTTTTTCATGACTTTGAACTGTTAGAATGCCCCTTTGACTGTATTCCCATTTGAAGTCATGATAAAAGCAGGCTTTCAAAGCTGTTCTAAACTGAGCTCTCTTTTTGCCTATTCATTTAAAAAACAAGTAGTAGAATTTGTCTTACATAAAAACCAAAATCCACTGATTTGTTCTGTTCACATGTTGAATTACAGTCTGCCAATGAGGTGAAATAATATTTCATCCATTTTCAATAATAGATCTAATAATAGAATTCTGTGATTCTGTGATCTCACATCCTGTAAGGTAGTTTTGATAGCTTTGAGACTGAACAGTATCTGACCCTATGAACAATTCTGGTTAAATTGGTGAAATCACTTACAGTAGTAATTTCAGGATGTACATGCCATGTATGACTAAAACCATGTAGGATTATTTACAATTATTTTCATGTTAAATCATCTCCAACACCTTTCTTTTCAATGTTTTAAAGAGGCCTAATATTGTACTTTTTTGCTATGAATGTTATTTTCCAGTTTGCTAAAAGATACATAATTTTCCAGTTAAAGACTTGAATCTGCAAACATTTAAGCATATGCTAAATTCTACCTAGTGACAAAATCTCATATATACTGACTAACAGAGTAAAAGGATTTATAAGATTTGCTCCTTATTTGTCTTTCAGGAAATCTTTTACACTCCTCCAAATACTTCAAGGAGCCCTTTTATTGAGCAAACTATGCCTGCAAGGCTACAAAGGAAGCCCAAAATAAAAACAGAAATATCTGCACATTTCTCTAAGAAGGACAGTTTTTTCCATTTAAGTTTTAAATGGAAGAGAGAAGGAAGAAGAAAAGTCATAGCAGCACCTGTTACACTGCCTGACAAACCCATCAACAGGGCAAAATGTGGTGTGAACAAGGCCATCAACAGAGTTAACAAGAGAAATGAACCTCTTACAGTCAGAGCAAGTAGTGGAGATCTGTAATTGGAATGGTTGTCTTTAGAAATACAAGAATACACAATTTCTGTGGCTGCAAAAAAGGGCAAAGGGTAAGAAAGAAGAGCCTTGGTTAAAAGACATAAATTCACTGGGGTTTCAAGAAATGATGGCAGGTTGTCAGTAATAACTTCCTTTGTCTTTTCACCCCAGGTCAAGAAAGCAGTAAGTGCAAAGGTTGTTTTCAATATACAGGCAAAAAAGTGAGTCCAATTTAGCATACACCTAAATTCCCCTGGGTTTTTCATATTGCCTTCAAGTGTGGGAAGAAATATTTGTGAAGTGTAACTGAAAATTATCACCCCTACAGAGACCAAGAAGTCCTCAAACTCAAGGGAGAGTCTGAATTTTGCCCAGGACCATTGATGCATTTGTGTGAGACAGTAAGTTAGCACTACAAAGATGATAACAAAATGAACCAAAGAGCAAAGCTGGCTGAGTTTGGAAACAATTTTGAGAGTTCTGATAAAGATACAAGGCAATAGAGTAACAAATGCAAATATAGACCAAGTTTTCTCAGTCACAGGTACATGCGGAAAACTGTGTGATAGCAAGTTCCCACTAACAACCAGATACAAAATACATGTCATGATCAGTTCCACCACTTGGGCCACATTGACAACCATGCCACCTAGATTGGGAGACAGCTTTTTGCAGCAGGCATTTGCAATATCTTCGTATGTGTCTCTCACTCTTATCAGTTGTCCATTTTCATTTTCTTCATACAAGCAAGCAATTAGAATTTTGCCTGTGTAACAGCATAATGCTGCTGCCAAGACAATAAGAAGTAGACCACTGTATCCACTGTGGAGGAGAGCATACGGCAATCCTAGGACAAATATTCCCTGAAGAGGAAAAAGAGAGAAAAAAGACAGCACAAAATCCCTTAGGCAAAATGTTTACGAGAAGTTGCACCCCCAAACCCATCCTCCACTGAACATTGCTTTCATTACACCTGCATGGTGTAAGTACTGCTCCATTCTGCTAAGTAAGTAACAACCATGAGAAATGTGTTTATTTATGATAAATGAAATTACCGGCAAAAGTAACTACTTCTATCAACACACATGAAATGATAAGCTGGGAAAATGAGGATGTGACTGAATGATAGAGTCAGCTTTCTAGTTAATATTTAATGCTGATATGATTAGAAGCACATTTTAGAAGGCTCATAGTTAGTTATTCAGTCAACGTGCATATTAATGAAACAGGTTCAGTATCAGTAAAATTAAGCATCTCTAGCATCATCTGTACAAGTTTCACTCCAATTAAAAACAGCAGCATAGATAGATTCAGTAATGACAATTCTCTTCAGTCTAAAAATTTTTAACAGACCTCTGGAGAGAAAATGGCATTAGAGTGCATCAGACTATGTTTGTACTTCCTCCTCAGCTTCTGTCTGCCTCACGTGGCCTTTGCTCTTGCTAAGTCTTTGTCTTTTTCTTTCTTTCTTCTCTGTATTCAGGGACAAATTACACTTCTATGTGGTTTCATTTCCATCAGCCCAAAACCAACAAAACCCTTGAAGAGTAGTTATTAATAAAAACATCCAATTTAAGAAAGATGCTTTTGTGACATATTTCTTTTTATGTTACAAACCTGAAATTAGCAATTGAGCATGAGTCAGACTGGTCAGGCATTTTTATTCATGACAACTGAAGAACGGTAAGGAGGAAACAAAACACAGTTATGCTGAAATACAAGTAGTTCCGCAGAAATTTTTGCTTCAATATTTCTTACTGCACCCATGGCATGATGAAATCTGAGGTTTTTTGCTCATGTTTTTTATTCTGGCCTGACAGAAGGAGTTGATTTGGACCACACACCTAGATTCTATTTCTGACCAGACCTGAGCAACCCTATTCGCTCTGCAAAACCTGTGAACCCCTGACAGAAATCCCTCCCCACAGAAGGGTTGACCCACTCTTCTCTCACTTCCTGAGTGGGTAGTGCTGTTGACCTTCAGAAGCCAAAGCAGAAGAGATGAGCTTAATGGTATAAATCTTAATCTTACCATCCACAATCATGATCACAAGGCCATGTGGGGAATCAGAGTTTCAGGCATGCTTCTGCTTTTGGTGTTTTCCATCAATTCCCTCAGTTTTTATGCCTATCAGACAGTTTCTGCGAACACAGTCTAGGAGCGCATCTCCGATGGAACTCATTAAGAAGGCAGGTCCCTGTCTCAGCTTCGTAGGGCTTACACCTAGCATCCTACTTCTAAGTGATTAAAGTACTCCCAATCCTGATCCATAACGAGGGCTCTGAAGACAGGCATTTTTTAAAGCACTAAATAATCATCACTATATAAAAAATATTCTTCTCCTCTTCTAGCCACAAAATTGCTGTTCTTTTTGGGCAGATTGTGGGGTGAGCATCAATCACAAAAGAAAGAAGTCCTTAAATTAGAGCAGTGTTTTTTCTCTAAGCCAACGAGAAAAAAACGAATACCTATTGAAAGAACAGCATTGCCTAATTCACCAGGCTTCACTCTAGAAGCAGGTATATTCAGCATTCAATTGAATTAGAGCTGGAAGAATTAATGCACTAATATATTTCAGTTAGAAAGGTCTATGCCTTTATGTGCTGAAACAGAAATACCTCAGTTATTATTACTGAAATAATAATAAAGTAATTTACCAGATACATTTTTTGGTTGTTTTCCATGACTTAATTTACAGCATTGTATTTTTATAAGTCACAGATGCTGTTTCATTTAGGAGCTGGCATGTTCAACTACACAGCTTGTGGTACTTAGTCACCCAAATCTCTCCTCTCAATGTCTCTATTCTAACACAGGTCTCATCACCCAATTACCTTGCAGCATAATTAGCATTTCTTTTGAACATGAACTTCACACAACTGTTCAAAATTCTACCATTTTTGCCATCAAGCAGTATATTTTCTTAAAAATATTAGATATGTTTCTGTGTCCAGCTTGCAGATGTAACAAATGTAAAAGCAGCTTTTGATATGATGCCATTTTTAATCACAGTTTTCACTGACTGGAAAGTTAAATAGCTGCCTTAAGAACTGAATTTGGTTTCTTTCCTATGGAAGCAATCCTTGGAGAACGTTTACATAACAGATTGAGTTTAAAAGCATCACACATAAACCAAGTCTATGAAAAAATCAAGAAGATGAAGCCACAGAGTCATCTTCGATATTAATATAAGAACAAGGATGTTTTCTCAGTTCCTTGCAGTTTCTAGCAAGCTCATCTCATTTGTTCCATACTCACAGTGTTATTATTTTGCTGTCTAATCTGCAACTGGGAGCTCAAAGGGTATCTGTTGACCCTAAGGGTCACTGTATAGTTAAGCTGCAGGTAAGTGCCAGCACAGGCCTTACCCACACAATGGCTCCTCCCTTGCTGAACTCAGTCTGTTAAGGACAACCAGCCTCAGCCTAAACCAAAGCAGATGACTCTGAGAGATGTTATCACAGCCATTTACAGTCCCCCCCAAAGGTGCCTGATTTTCCATGCTTAATTGTTAGTTTAATCAGAGCATAACACCATTCTGACCTCTAACATCTCCTTGCTGTTGTTTACACTAAATAATTTAATTCAGTTCCTAGCACTACCCACCGGATGATAGATGTGGAGGTTTTTGGGTTGATTTTTTTTTCATTTTGTGAGTTCAGACCTTATTAAACAAACCCATTCTTGTCTATATATTTATTTTTCTTAAAATTATGTATCAGTGGTTGTCTACCCCAAAGTTTAGAGTTTAGAATTTCTAAATTAAACATTTCTACAGAAACTCGTAGTTTTTATTTCAGCTGATGTCTTTGACATCTTTTTTTTTCCCAGAGTTTGTAAACTCCAGCTCTCGATAACTAATGAAAACAAGCATTGTGGACATAACTGGTTTTGCAGCTTTTTGGAGAGCATGGCTAGTAAAGAGAAATGAGAAAACACTGAACATGCCAACAGAGTAACTATGTCTGTAGTGAAAGGACAATCCTTTTTCTCCTTTCCAGGAACTTTTTTCAATTTAAAATGAAAAAAAAAAAAAAACAAAAAAAAAACCAAAAAAAACCCCAAACAAACCCAAACCAAAAAAATTCTACAAAATAACCAAAAATGTTATTGATAGTCACAAGAACTCAAAGAACAAATGTAATTTCTCTAGACTTCAAAACTCATTTTGTACCTGCTCTCCTGTTCTTACCTTTCCAAAGCAATATTTTTGTTAGGACAATTTCCTGAACATTTTCAAGTTTAAATAGCTTAGCTAAAAAAAGAGATATCTTTAATAAACTATTTTGTCAATGTAATACAACAGGTATGGGCATCAGTCTGTATTCTCTGGCTTGAAGCTGTTCAGCAACTTTAGAGCATTGCTAAAAGTGACTTTCATGTGGAAAATTCCTCCTCCATAAAGAAATCCTTCCATGGATGTTGATGAAGGTGCCTTTTGTGCCCCTTTCATGAGAAATGAGTGCACAGAGAATGCAGATAGAGCATGGAAATATTTTGCTGATTCCTTGTTAGTGGAAAAAGGACTCAGGTAATTCTTGCACCGTTTGTCATTGCACATTTTGTCCACCCTGGCCTCAGCATTCACATTTATTGAATCTTCTGATCCTGTGTTCTCGTGTCCAAATTATGGCACAGACAGCCTTAGCTGAGAGGCATCAGTTAAAAATGAGCAGCAAAAGGAACTGTTCCCTAAATTGCCTCATAACTCTTAGTTTCAGCATTCCGTCTGGGAAGTGTTCTAGTCTGAGTGGTTTTATTTCCTGCTGTTCTAGAGCAAAGTCAAATGTGTTAGCTCTAAATATTCTCTTTGAAGGTAATCTGTTTATGGAACAGAATATCATGGGGAAAAGGAGTCACACATCTGGAGACAAAGGAGATGGGGTTTTTGAAACAATCCTCTGCCGTGGAGCATCTTGAGTGGTTGTGTTATTTACCACCACTCCGTCCACCCTGGGTGGAGCCCAGACTTGCCCAGCAGGCTGCGTCTTCCCTTGTGTCCCAAGACAAGTTTGCAAGACTTGGGTATTTTCACCCTAAATTCAGGATGGAAGTGCACTGCTCTTTGTCAATCAGTGTTCCTGGGTGGAGGTCCTTGTCAAACACCCAGAGCACACTTAGCTGCAGGCAGCTGGGCCAATGCAGAACTCAGAGAACTCAGCTGGTGACCAGCCTTTGAAGAAATAGCAAAGAGAAGAAAGGGCATGAAAGAAAATGTCAGAATCAGCTAGCAGCTCTTTGCCTTGTCAGAATACCCCCAAGCAGAAGCATCCAGGCACGATAGGTGTCACCAGGAATCACCAATCCACTTACAGTTGGTTTTGCAAAAATATAAAGAGAACAGGAATTCCAAATTACAGCTGTACATGAAAACACTTTGCTGATGGTTTGACTACAATGTTTGAACTACATGTGTGTGTTTCCCACACCAGCAAGGCTGGCTGCTTATTTAAAAATACCTAACATCTGGACCAGTGCTGAATGTGAAAAATGGGCTTTCTGCTATTATTATAGCAGTATGATCGATATGATATGATATGATATGATATGATTGATATGATATGATATGATACTCCTTTTTCTCAGGGCAAGCACCTCCCCAAGTAATAAAATGTGTTTTAAAAAATTGCAAAATGAGCATGGACAGGGACTCAGAGAAAAATATCAGAATTCCTTAACATTCAGTTTTAAAGCTTTTAGACCAAGTAAAATATTCTGTTTCATAGGTTGCTTTAACCTGAAATACGACATTTTGGAAAAACAAAGCAAATTGAAACGTGATTAAAAAGTAAAGAAGATCAAATCGCAGTCAGAGTTGAGGCATGCCAAAAGACAAAGTAATTAAACGGAGTGAAAAGCAATGCTAAAAAAAAGGATAGAGAAAATTATTTCACTTTAAGACTTAATCATATGAAAAAATAAATTAAGAAATGAAGAATTTAACCGAAAATTATTCCGTTAGGACAATTCTCCTATACGCAGAATACATGCTGATATGCCAGACTGCCAAATTTGCTCTGATTGCCTTTCTCACCATCTGTAGTTACTCCACTGGAATGGTTCCTTTGAGTCTATTTTCCCCAACTATGCATTTGATTCCTTGCAGGAACATGGGTTAGACAGAAACTATACTGGAAAGTGTCCTACCTGAATCTTCTTGGAAGAGCAGGAAGATAAATTCAAGATCCCTGCTTCTCAGTACAATTCCACAACATATTTAATTATGTTGTTTAACATTTGTTGCTATTTGAAATAAATAATTTTCCAAAACAGATGCAAACCTTGGTTGCTGTGTTATTTATACAGAGAAAGAACTTTATTAGTAACAAATTAAAAAAACATAGCAAATTCCTTAATCTCATGCCATGATAAGAAAGTTACTTGCTTGTTGACCTCCATGGTCTTTCTCCTTTCTCAGCCATCACCATGATCATCAGTGATTTTGTATCTTCTTCCAAACCCCTGTTGACTACATTGAATAATACTGGACCAGATGCTGATTATTCCACCAGGCAACCTCCTAAACACTAGTAGAAACTCCTTCCTTTGACAATTGACAGTTACTTTCTTGGAAACTGTCACTTATGCAGCTGTTAATTCATTTAAGATGTACTCTGTGGTTGCACTAATTTTTAAATCAGCATGTTGTGTATTAATGTGTCAAAATTCCTTTTAAAACTGTAAATATATTATTTATCTTTTACTGCCTTAATTACAATGTCATAAAAGAATTATTTGAAGTGTGTTTAATAAGGACTGTAAGAACTCTTTCTCCAGAAACACAATGATTGACACTAATTATATTTCTAGCTTTTTATTCTCTATCAATTAAAACCTGTAGCAACAATTACATTCTTTTTCTCAGCATTGTTGCCAGGTTTCACTAGTTGGGATTTCTATGGTTTTTAAAATATTTGTGGATGATATCCACAATCCCCTGAAAATTCTACATGTAGTAGCAATTGAATAAGAATATTACCTGGTCGGATGTGTCTTTTGTTATGTCTCCTAAGTGAAAACTTGCTGGGCATTCTGCCTACAAAATTCTATTGAGATGCATTTTAACACCCATTTTAAATGTGGTTATCTCATAGTTAGATAGTCCAAGTCTAACCTTGGAAAAATTAGGCACATCAATTTAAAATTCACCCTATCTTAAGACAGGAAATTAGCAGAGGTGGGATGAATTTCCTTTTAGACATGTCCATGCTGAGAATGAAGAGTGCACACACTGTAGAAATTCTGAGATTTAACTTTTCAATGTCTTATGCAAAATAGAGTCATGCCTATCCTGAAAAATTGCAAAACACCACACTCTTCTCCTGTGCTATGAGCATGTCCTCCTGGTTCTCTCCAAGAACTACTTATGAACAGCTGCATCTATTTTTCAGAACTAAGAAGAGCCTTAGAACCTCCGTCTACTAATGTAGGAAATCAGTGTTGGAAAATTCAGTGAGAGATCTCAGAGAAGATGAAGGTGATCCTTCATTAGAAAATCTCTAAGTTAATTTTTTTCATTCTTAGCTCCACATATTCTGGTGTCCGTGTCTGAGTGACTTGGCCAGGATCGTTTGTATGCACCAAGAGGGACAAGGGATGCCATCAGTCCCGTGCTCATTATGTCTCTGGTGTTCACCTTGGATAGTGATGACAAACGATTTTTGATTTACCTTCTATACTCATCTTCTAAGACATGCAGTTTTAGATATTTTGCCTCATTATTTTGTCTCATCCCTCATAAACATTAAGCAAAATTCTTGACTTTTAACAGAAGTGTTATTTTATCTGAGTGTTTTATAAATACTACCTTCTAATTTGTTCCCTTAACACTTATCTATAGGTGAGTTTTTCTACCTCTCCTTTTAAATGAAATCTCTAATATGCTCCTCCCTAGCAGTTAACACATACCTTCCCTTTTAACTTAGTTCTGCTGGTGCTTTCAGACAAGCATTCAGAGTCATATAGATAGACACACACTTCCATTTATACTTATTTTTTTACCATTATTACTATCTCTGTTTCAAATTTTTACACTAAATCTAGCCTCTTTTTTTCCTAATTCCTAAAAATTGTTTTCTTATTGCCCCAATTACTGGGAGATGCATTATTTCCTCCCTTTGTTACTGTTCGTAACATGTAATTATTACTCTCACCTTTTATTTCTCCCGTTTGCTATACATGTATTTAAAAAAAAATAATTTATGCATCCACTTCACTCCTGAAGTAAGAGGAGTATTAACACATTGATATCTATTCCTTAATTGTGAGGTGTAGCTTCTGGACGTCTCATAAATTCTTGTTAAACAACTTTAAAGTTTCTTTCTCAATGGGCTGTCTGGATTTATTCTTCTTAATCAATTTTCTCTCATAATTTTCTCCAGGTTTGAAAAATTCACTTTTGAAATACTACATAGATATATCACTGTCCTCTGTTTTCCAATAATTAATGTAATTAGATACTCCAATTTGTTCCACTTTATCCAATTTAATGAGGCCCAAAAGAGAATTATCATATGCTAGGTTCAATACCTTTTGTGTTAGATAATTATCATCTGTAATTCTTAGAAACTTCAATGATGTTTTACTGCATACTGCATACAATGTCTACCATAGGTCTTTAGTACTGAAGTCACCAAGAACAGTACAATTTTTCTTTCCAGACAATAGCTCTAATACAGATAATCATCTCTCTAACATAGAGTGCCAGCCTAGTTTCTTTTGCCTGTTCTTTTTAGGTAAACATGCCTTATGTAATTATTTTTAAATTCTGGCTGCACAGATCATCATGTCTTTGCAGTATCAGTTATATCCTATTACTTCCCAGCAGTTAGAATTTTCATTTCCCTGACTGGCTACCCAAACTCCTGGCACTGCTCTACAGATGTCAGGAAAAGAATTCATCTACTTTCCTTCTCGCTTCACAGTTTGTTCACAGCTCAACTGAGTTTGAATTAAAAAATACTATGAGCTCTTCAGTGGAAAACTTCAAATATTGTCTATGGCCTGTCTGACCTTAGCAGCAGATCCATCTCCCCTGATGTCAGTGAAAAATCTTCCTTTAACTTCAGGGATGGTTGAATTAGACCTCAGAAATCTTGTTTTTCCTGATTTTTCTTATTCTTTCTCTCTGCCAGTGCCAGCCTGTTTCAGCTGCAGAGAGGAGAGTGACTAAGGTGTTTATTCTGTGATTAATGCCTTCAATTGCCTTATATACTGACAGAAACTTTAGAAGTGCTTACCTGTCACTCCTTCAGGTACTATAAGTAGATGATAAGGCAGATATAGACTGCTCAGAAGATATTGTGATAAGGTTATCAGGTAAAGAAGCTGCATGGTCTGCACAGCAAAATGCATGCGTCCATTTGACAGAAGCCACTGATTTTTTTCTCTTTTTAGTGGACATATTAGTCTTAAGAATCTCCTAAAGATAAGAAAAGTGGACAGAGGAAAGAAAATGTCTGGGAAAATAAGGTGTGTGGGGGGGGAACTGCTGCTGTTAAATGTGACAGCTGCTCCCATAGGCTTTACTATTGGTTTAAATATTTGCTCCAAAACTGAAGTATGCTTGATGCTTAATTCCTCATGGTTTGATGGAAAATGTTAGTTTGCATAAATCCAGAGCTCTCTGCAAGAATGAACTGAATCATACAAAGAAAATTTCCCAGGAAAATTACCTTTTAAGAAAACATTATTTTGCTCGGTCCCAAAGGAGAAAGAAGGCTTTCATAAAAAGAATGAGGGTTCTTATTATGTGTTATGTATCAAAGAAGAAAAAGAGATGAAAAAAGTAAGGCAGTTAAAACTAAAACAAACATTATTCTGAAAGTCAGTTGTGGTAAGTAACATGGACTTCCTGGCTGCTTACTTATTTCTCTCATTATAGACCAGGATTTCACCTGAATGCAGGTAAGAGGTCCAAACATCCAGTACAGCAACATGTAGAATGTATGGCCAAAAGAACTTGAGGGGAAGCAGAGGGGGGCTTTGGGAGACTACAAGGAAAGAAAAGCAGAGTGGAGTCAAATAACTATATTTGAGTGTTCAATGATATAATAAAAGGAAGAATTAAAGTGCAGACAAAGTTCAAACTCAGGCTGTGAGAAAGCATTTGGCTTATTAGGAGTTTTCTTGAATGCTGCCTGGATTGGCCAAGCCACAGTTCCTGTCACTTTTAACAAGCAATGCTGCAGAGGAAATGAAGAAAACAACACAAGAAAACAACACCATGCTACATAGAACTTTGCATTGGAAAAAACCTTATTCACTTCTGAGAGTTGAAAAGGAAGCCAGGTTACATTACTAGAAGCTGAGTTATATTTTCTGAACACTGACATAGGATTTGTTGTGAATAAAAGGTGACTGAATCCTTTCCTGGCTGATATTACCCTGTCCTTTCCTCAGCACAGACTTAACCACCAAATTTAGGTAGATTATTATTCAAGCTATAATGACTTCTAGAGTTCAGTATATAAAGGGGAAATATTTCTTAGAGCACAGCCTGGGGAGAATATAGTTAATAGTCTGGATGAAAAACAGAAATAGTGGTATGCGATTATGTTTGGTTTCTGGGAATCAATAATATCATGCAGAGTATCATACTGTATTCCTCTGGAATATGTGAGAAAAAAATGCTGGTTTACCATTAGCCTATGTATAGACAACAAATTCCTACTGCTTTTCCTCTCTTAACCTCACTTAAACTTCAGTGGCACCTCTGAATGCTTCTACCTTTCAGATAAAAGATGCAGCAACTGGTTTTACTGACTGATCGTTCGTCATGCACAGATACAGATAAAATTGAGATTGCAAATAAATCCACATAATGGAGGTGTCTCTGTCCTAAAATTACATAATTCCTTATTGTAACAAAGTAGAATAATTCCCCTAATTTCAAGTAGATTAGACAAACATTCCCAAACATGTATAATTAATAACAAAAATTAAAAATAAAGGTCAGAAAATAAATATGAGTGGGTTTTATGGCATGCTGTGAGTAATCATCATAAAAGCAAAGTTAGGTAAACTCTCCTTTACATAAAAAGAAAATAATTAATATGGCTATAGATTGTGAAAACAGGCATATGACATATAAAATACACATTGAAAACACCTTTTTTAAGTTCTCTAGATGTAAAATATCTGAAGTGTCACTACTTGCAGAGGTATTTCTCATTCTGTCTTACAGACTGTGATAGAGGTCCTTGGCCTCTACTGACTGATGAAAAAAGGACTGGAGTTACAGAATAACTAATATTCCTTTTTTGTGTTGTCTGTTTTGTTTTATTTTCCTCTTTTTTTGTTTTGTTTTTGGTTTTGGTTTTGGTTTTGGGTTTGGTTTTGGTTTTGTTTTTGTGTTTTTGTTTTAAATTTATTTTTACAGTCCGCAGTTGCACTGGAAAGACAAAAGCTGAGGGAACAAACTGAGGATCTTGATTATTTTTAACCTTTGATGAGGACCTCAGGTTTATTCTGTTACATACAAAAGCGTCTGTACGGAATAAATAAAAACAGTCCTTTCATTATTAAATCAAAGTTAGCTAAGCATCTGCTGTAAAAGTCTGTATATAAAAAAAGAGTTTTGTTTTTTTTCCTTAACTTGAGTCATTATGATAGTGCAGAGAAAGCTTCTCAGCTCTATTGGATCTCTCCTTTGTTCATACTTTGGTGCTGAGATCTGTAGTGATTTCATATTTGAGACATTGAAGGTTGCATTTATTTTGTGTTCCTTTCTCCTAATTAACATTAATTTCTTACATTCAAATTTTTAGCAAAATCAAAATTTATTAACAAGGTGTAATTAATTAATTTTAGGTGAAAACTCAGTGGCTACAATTGAAGTTACTAAAGTGACTACTTTCTTTACTGTCCTTGGTACCTAAGGAAATTATCGCTTCTTAGCATTTATGAATTGGGCTAACTTTACCCAACTCCTGTCTAAAACAGATGTTCAATGAATGAGTGCACACAATAGCAGAGGAGACACACATAACAAATCTGCCTTGCTTTGATGCACTCTTACTAGGAACAGGATTCCTAACTTTTCCTTCCTAAACATATCAAAAAGTTAAGCTAATCACAGAATCACAAAATATCTGAGTAGGAAGGGACCTGGTTACTCCAGAAAGGATGGATAGATATGAGGATCACCAGGTGACTACTTGTTCCCACAGTGTAGGGCACTTGTTTCAGGCACGGGAATCTCCATCAGAGACACCTATGTCACTCTGTCATCTGTAGAGTCAGCTGAATTTCTTCACAAAGGCCATGAGATGGTGGCATGTCCTTGAAGAGCAAAGGAAGAGCAAGAAGCTGGATAATTTGGTAACATGACTGCACCAGGGGAGGCAGGAGGAGGGCAAAAAAGAGCCGTTAGGTAAAGTGCAGAACATTAGAACCTGTAAGGCTGTGAACCATATGAGGTAGAAACAGAGGGGTGGGAGAATATGATGGGCAAGAGGCTATAAGGACAAAAGACTGGACATGAAAAATACCTAACTCTAAGCATAAGACAGGAATAAGGAGGAAGCTAGAGGGAAAGTATGCATTATGCAGCTTTCTGATTAGGAAAGGAAACCTTCAGGGTGGAAAGACAGCTCCTCACAATTTAGGAGATAGTAAAGAGTCTCTGAAATCCTATCCAAGGAGCAGAGGGAAGCCTTCAGTTTCGTACAGGTATTTTATTTTTAGCCTGAGATGACAACAACAAAAAATATAAAAGGAAGAACTCTGTCTGAGAGCAGTTGGTTTTCCACCCAAAGTGAAAGAAATCAGCAGGCAAGTAAAGGCAACAAGGGCAGGAGTGGAGAACTCATTTTAAACTCCAGATTCCAATTAAATCTTAGAAGGAGATTTTCAAGTCCCTCAAGGGAAGGTGGCTGAGGAGATGTCATTGGAGCTGCAGAAATCATGCAGACAATGAGACAAGAGAACGGGTTCAAAATGTAGTGAGATAGAATAAACTTCAGTGCCAACTTCTAGAGTGACAGTAAATTGAGAGCAAAAACATGCATTATAACAGAAAAAAAATAGATAACTTTTTATAAACAAAATAAACAAATTCCTTATAAAAATTAGATACATTGAGTCTATGTTGCATATGATTCTTATTCTCAATCCACATTTTTTCACACTTCCATAGAACTATTCACAGTTTCTGAAATATCCAGATTTAGTCTGAAATAATTAAATTAGAATGGTTTTAAAACTGAAAAGAAAAAAGTTCTCTGCTTATCAGGGAGGAACTAGCCTGAATCAAACATGATTCTGGAGGGGAAAACAGCAACAAAAATCATGAACAGAAATATCCATGTAGAGTAAAGAAAAAGGCCTGAAATGGCCATTGCTACTGATAACGTAAAAAACAAAAAAATGTTTGTTGTAGAGACTACAAAATATGATGATCTACTGGTGCTGTTATTTGTGTCAATTCAAGAAATGGACTGAGAGAAACTGAAATGGATAGCAGTCTGTGTGTATGAGCTGAAGTGAATGTTTCCTCACTTTGACTCATATGTTTACATTTTTGAGAAGTAAATATTAAATTTCATTTTTTTGTTAGCTATTTAGTAACACAGCATTGTACATATGGCAAAACTAGTGCCACTGGCCAAGAATACAGAGAAATATTGCCTTCCAAGAAACATGGTGTATGTGGGGAGAAGAGGAAGAATAGAAGACAAATAGAAGACAATGTCTTTTATTAAGCTTTGGATGTAAAATTTTTTATACAGCTTACGGTGTTAAACCTAGGTTACAATATATCATATTCAAAACTGTGTATAATCTGTGTTTAGGGCTTTTTATTTCCTCAAATAGCTCCATTTGCTTATTCAGACAGAGCTTGTACCATTTCGATGAATCTACTGCTGTCAGGAATTATATGCACTGAAGTAAACTGTAGATTAACTATCTATGGATTGTGTGGAAGAAGCTTTACCACACGGAAAATCTGCAAGAGAAACATCACTATTTCTGATTCTATCAGCACATTATAATAATTCAGATGTTCTTTCCTTTCAGCATTAAATTCTCGTATGCACTGGCTCACTCTTTTACGTCATTAAAAAATGAGTTCCCTTCTGCAAATTTGCTAATAGAAGTGAAGGAAGTTTAGAAAAAAAACAGGAAAGGAATACCATATGACAAAATATTTTACTTTCTGCTGCCTGTCACTCTGTTCTTGCTGTCTTGGGAGGAATGTTATCCTGGGAGGAGTTATATGACTCAATATGGTTTATTAATGCAAATTTGCTGAGGTTGCATACCTCATAAGTTTAAGAATAAGGGCAGAAAGAACATTTTTAAGAAGAATGTTCTTCAGTAGTGATAGCTGGCCAGTGGCATATGCTATAGAGAGGAACAAGTATACAAATTAGCCACAGAAAGGTGAATGATTACAGTCGGTAATTTAGGCTTTGCTTTTAAAGTTAACTGTCAAATATAACATCACAATAATAAACTAGCCAAATATAACCGATAGAAAAATTCAAAGTTGCCTAATAACAGTGTATTAAATACCATGTGACCTGCCATGAAATTAAAAAAGAGAAGGAGAAATTACACCATCTGTTTTAATTCAGCATGTTAAAAATGCTCACAGGGATTGATGACACCAAAAAGTAGGGTAGATTAATTTGATTTTAGTATAGTGGCAAAGTATATCAGCTATTCCCTTCACCTGAGGGAGCCAGAGATCCTTGCTCTGCAACAAGTTGTGGCACATTGGGTTCTTCCATGGAATAAAGGGATTCTTGCTTTCAAGCAGGTGACAGTTACTCAATCCTTTGTTTTTGGTAACATTTATTGTTTCAAAGAGTGTAATTTTCATAATGCCACTATATACTTATCTTTGATATCATATTTCTGTCATTTTCTTTCTTGGCTATCTGGATTTTTAAGATGGAATGCCCATTTTTATGGCTGAATATTCTAAAGGCACTCTTATCACATCCTTTTGCTAATTTATCTTGTGCTCAACCTCTACAATGCATCTCAATAGCTATGAGAATCAAATCCTTATAGAGAAAAGAGAGGAAACTGAATCAAATGTCAAGCTGATTTATCACAGGCTACATTTAAACAATCATTACTTTGTAAAGAGTTTTATAAAATAGGAAACATTTTCAGACTCACTTTTAAATTTTTTTTCATTATTGGAGCACCTGGAAGTCCTTGTATGAATGTAATCCCACTGTGTAAAACAGTGTGCAAACAAAGCACAAAAAGATGGTCTCTTCTCCAAAGTATTGAAAATACAGGGGGAAGAACAAGAAACAAATTGTCCTGGGGTGACTTTATGATGCTTGTATCCCCAATAGTCTCTTCTGTTTATGCTGGATATTAAGTTCTGCACCTCTAAGACTGGTTCTGAGAGTGAAGGGGAAGAGAAGAAGTGTGGAGTTTATTATCAGAGACTGCACTTGCTCTTCTGCATTCTCTCTCCTGGACTATGCTGTCTGCAGCACGGACAGACAGAGGGAGAGAGCTCTCCTTATAGTTAGGTTTGGTTTTTGTTTGTTTTTTTTTTTTAGCTAGCTGAGGCAGAGAAGTTGCCCAGACTGTGGCTTTTCTTTTTCTTGGAACTGTTTAAACCTGCTCTAGACAGAAAACCCAGAAGAACACAGTGAGCTCACACCTGTGTCTCAACCAGGGCTGGGACATGGCATTTTTCCAGCACTGGAGGGACTGAGAGAGACTGAGCAAGCTGAGCTACACCCCAGGGCAGGGACTTTCTGAATTTGCCATCTCTTCAGAACAGCAAGAAGTTTTATTGTTTAATATTACTCATTTTTTTAATGCTTGTAAATACTTTGCTTGTTAAATACACAGTTTTTTTCCACTTTTCTCCAAGGAAATCTTTTCCCGAACCAGTTGGGGGAGGTGCCACTTGAGTCTGCTTTCTAGAGGGACCCCTTTGGAAGTTTCTTCCCAAATTTGCCCCAAACCAGGACACAAATACAGGCAGAGAGGGGAGCCGAGGAAACCTTGAGTCAATACCAGATGCTGTGAGTCAAGAGAGCAAATGGTAGTTTCAGTGTAGCTTATAACTGTGCAATTCTCATCAGAAGGGCATTTCTAAGAGTATCAGAGGAATATCTTCACATAAGTTCAGAGGAATGCTTGTTTAAGTATTTACCAAATTGAAAATGGTAATTGTAACCATTGGAATTGGAAGAAGAGAGATCAAAGTCAATAGATGCAGGAAGAAAAATAGTAGGTTATTATAGAAAAGATGAGCAGCTTACATTTGATTTGATGGTAGAAGAGTCTCTTGCAAGAGCTAATGGTCTCACCAGTTACGGAACTGCATCAGCTTTCCAGGTGGGTATTCATGGAGTGAGCTTGGAAAGGTTAGGGAAAAGTGTGTTACTGTGACCCAGATGGGGATTTATAAATGCTCAGCTCAGTGTTGTGGATTGGTAAACCAGACTATGTCCTAGTGTGGTTTTACAGTAAAAATAAGCAGGACATGGATGTGCTCCGAGTGTGAGGATGTAGAAAGAGGCCTAGGCCTGAAAGATGATGCCAGACGACAGGCCTGCATGGTAGCAAGGACAAGGACTTAGGCAGTGAAGGAATTCTGATATGGGCAGGCACTGGATAGAAGACAAGGAGTTCTGTTCAGCTGCCTGACTGCTGGAAACACAGACCAGTATTTTATGTATGCAGCAGCAGGATCTAAATAAGATGTGAACTTGAATTGGCCCAGGAAAACACTCTGCTTCAGTCCCACACTCCCACTGGTGGGGAAGGATGTGGTGTCTATCAGCTGTGTCTGTAGAGCCCCAGGAGCAGCCTGAGTCTGGTGCAAGCAATGACCTCAGGGAGGAAGGTACGAGGCAGACATTCAGGAGAGACTGCCAGCATTAGCTGTGCACCCTGTTAGGGACAGCATTACAGAGAAGAGGAAGCTGGTCATGACCCTATGTATTAATTCATGTAGGAATTTTCCTTATAAAAGACTGTTTCAGTGAAAAGTAAAAAGAATGGTGTAGTGTGTGTGTGTGTGTGTGCTTCTAAGTTATCTGTGCACCAACGCAAAGCTTTTTTTAGGCATTAACACCACCAGAGCAGGCCATCTCCAGGGTGCTCTGAAGATTCCCTAATGATGAAATGAAAACAAAAAAAGTGGCCTGGGAGCAGGAGGAACAATGTTCAGGTTTCTGAGGTTCTTACATGTACCATTTATTTCATATGTGTTATGGGAGAAATGGAAATGAACACACCCTTTTTGCAAATATATGTAAATAAGCATGTAAATAATACTCTATAACTTGACTAGGCTGTCTATTAAGCTCTAGTAACACCACTGATAGTAGCTGGCCTTTGAATAATGGCAGGATGTAAAGCTCTTGGATGGAGAAGTACTTAAGCTGAGTGAGATATAAAATAGTTCAAATACTGGCAGACTTCTCCAGTGCTTCCACCCAAGGAATTCTGTTGGAGGCAGGACCATGCACTGCAGCTTGCAGGTACTGGAGCAAGGTGCTGGACCCAAGGATGGAGCCTTACGGCTCCCTTTCATCTCAGGATCTTCTGTTATTCTATGACTTTTTGTCCTCACTAGGGACATCTATTGGTAAGCTGAATTTGGCAGCATGCTAAAACAACTTGCAAATTCCAGTCAATGCAGAAGTTCATGTTATTACTTGATGGAATGTACCACTATAAGGAGGAGGGTTGAGCTGGTCTCTCCCAGTTTGCTTGCTACACTACTGTATGCTTACTTGCTAGTTCTTTTGTCCCTTTTTACATGCTCACAATTTCTATTAACATCTGCTTCACGTAGGAGGACTCGCATCTATAAAATAGCTGTTCTAAAAGATTAATACTAGTAGATTTTCCAGACGAAACAATTTTCAAATTTATATGACAACTGAACAGTCAACGAGAAGTCCTCACTTACAAGAAATAGCCATTTGCAAATTCTCCAGCACTTTCTTTACCAGTCTGTGACAAACTGAACATTAACCCCAAGATAAGGATACTATGCATTGAAGGGACTTAACTGCTGTTAGGAGTAAACTGAAGACAATATTGTGGCTTTGAAATTTAGATGCTGAAATACACAGATTTCCAAAGTACAAACCAAGAAGACTTTCTGCTAAAGTTGTTGGAAATGATAATTGACATTGCTAAAAATCAAGTGTCAAATAAATACTTTCTTTAAATATAAGGTTATAATTTGAGGTTCTGAACAGAATTATTCATATTTCTTTAAGACCAGCAGTACTTCTGGCTACTGTTTTCAAAATAATGAAACATTAGACAGGTACATCTGTAAAACTCAGGTAAAAATCTATTAAAGATATAAAATAAGCTATTGGTTATGAACAAATATTTTCAAATATATCTATCTTACACTCGGTGAAATCAAGATATTCAGATTTAAGGCTGAGGTTGCATATTAAATTCCACGGCTTTTTTGATTATTATGTTTTAGAATGTTTCCTTCTCATCTCATGTGAGATAGAAATCACATATGCTAATTAGCTTAAAATAGATCAATATAATAAATTATATAATAAAGTATATCAGTCATAGCAAAATACTGATACTATCAGAATAATTTATGAAGGAGACACAGAGAGAGACACCCCCTGTAACTCTCTTGTGACTCATCTGTTAAGAAATGCCATTTTGAACACATGGTGAGGATAAGCATGATCTAAGGACTGCTTTCACATCTAAAGATATTTTAATATGTCATTTTAACACCTAGAAGGCTTAAAGAATTGCAATACTTTATTCTGTTGCTTGTGTAACACATGTATGTTTTTCTGGGCTTCAAGAGCTAGTATGGTGCTTTCTGAACCAGTAGTCCATATGCTGGGACTATCTGTATGTCCAAGGAATAATTTTGTGGACTAGTTATGTTCTATCACAGTTTCTACTTGATGGAAAATCTGATATGGAGGGGCTTAGGAAAACTGATCTGACAGTCCATAATAGCTACAGTAGATTATGCTGATGTAAATCCACTCAACACTCCCTCCCTCACACCTGATCATCGCCCAAATAATGTGGCGAACGACACAAAAGTCAAAACCTACAAAACAGCAACTTATATCCTATGAGAATTATCCAAATATTTATTTCTGGAACAATTCTTGATGAGCCACCTCTCTATGTTTAGGAGTTCTGTCTTCATAACTTTTTTCAGTGTCTGTAGCTGACCAAGGAAAAAGCAGACTGATGAAGTGCATTGTCTAATGAGATTTATGGAAATGGCAGTTAGTTAACTCAAAACCAGCCTGCTGCACTGTGCTTACCTGTCAAATAAAGAGATTTCTCCGAATTAGATGTTATTTCTTTGTTGCAGGATAACACATTTTTGACAAAGAGCTTTTGTGATAAGAAATAGGGATGGGAATAGAGAAGATATATATCCTGAGTGCAGCCTTCTCTGTACTATATGAATATGTGCACAAAAGAAGCCTACCACAGGGTCTGAGCTGAAATAAAACATTATACAAAGTAGTGATGTATGTCTGGAATCTTTTCTTCCCATCACGAGAAAATCAGAAGGGAAAACCAGGGCACAAACATTTGTTACAGTCTTCTCCCCTAAAATATATCTTTCATCAATTGGATTGCATAATGGTGACATTTTATCATAGAAAAAAACAGATCTGAATTTAGATGGCTCTCACCAGGATTTTTTGGGGTCTGCAATTCTGGCTATAAGGGTTTGTGGTTGCAAGCCTTGGAAAAATAAATTTGCCAGTACTGCCTGTGCATTTTAGCTAAAATCATACTCACCATTTGGAATTTTTATGTGTACCACAATAGTCTCAGTATCTCGGAATTTTACTTTGTGCTATCATTTTTTGATGTTTCATTTGGAAACTTGAATTACTTTCTCGTCCTATTTTAGATATCAGCATTGGGCATCTTCCTTCAATTCTCAGTAGCACATCTTGATATGAAATGCAGAAGTTAGTTTCTCTCAGGTGTCTACAATTTAGTTCAGAGTACGACTTTAGCTTCAATGCATTTGCCTTCAGCTTCAATATATAATGTATAATTCAGAAAGCTACTGCTCTATGCTCAAGAAAAGATTGACCCTTGTTCTCATATCTGGAAAAGAAATACTTAAGATCAAGTGCTGCAGTTAAAATCCAAGTGGCTATTTATCCAAACATGACTAAATTATTTAAGGGTCAGGATGAGACGATTTATATCATTATACATCTAATGACTGCTTTCTAAGCACACAGACATGTACATATTTATATTTAGAAAGTGCTTAAATTTTGTGTCAGTAAAGCTTAATGCGAGGGATGTTTAGACACCCCTCTAATGTTTGCCTTTATATCTTTAGAGGCATGTCTACTAATTCTATTCCTCAGCATCAGTGTGTTTTCCAGTTAAGTATTTAGGAGTTGCAGTTACCTAAGTTAAAATTAACTAAATTGGAACCCAGTACAGAAATATGGTTATAAAGGCATGCAGTGAAAGATATATGGATATTCAGGTTTTAAAATTACGATTATTGAAGTCTTGAGTCTTTTCTAAGTGCATGTATAATATAGTATATAAATATAATGAGAATACTTATTATTACTCCTGCAATAATAGGTAATTTATTACTGACACATTGAAAAATAATGATTAATAATGCTAATTTAAGTATTGTTATTCCTAGAAGCACTTACAGTAGTCAAGCACCCTATTGTGTTTCTCTGATCATGGAACAGGAAAATATCGCCTGCTACAGGTATTTTTAATATTTGTACAACCTAATTTTTTGCAAAAGGAAAGATATGAATGTTGGCAACATTAGGTATCAGATGCATTGAATCAAAGAGAACATTCAGTATGATTTCACAGTATCATTTTAGTTGGAAAAGATCTCTAAGATCACCAAGTCCAACCTTTCACCCATCACTACCCTGTCACCAAGATACTAAGTGCCATGTCCAGTTGTCTCTTGAACATCTTCAGGGACAGTAACTCCATCACCTCCCTGGACAGATTGTTCTAATGCTTATCAATCCTTTCAGTGAAGAAGTAATTCCTAATGTTCAAACTAAACCTCCCCTGGCACAGCTTGAGGCTTTGTACTCTCATTCTGTCACTAGTTGCCTGGGTAGCCCCACCTGGCTACAGCTTACTTTCATGTAGTTGTAGAAAGTCACAAGATCTTCTCTGAGCCTCCTTTTCTCCAAGCTAAACACCCCCAGCTCCCTCAGCTGCTCCTCACAGGACTTGTGCTCCAGACCCTTCTCTGTTGCCCTTCTCTGGACACACTCCAGAGCACCTCAATGTCGATCTTGTAGTGAGGGGCCCAAAACTGAACACAGGATTTGAGGTGTGGCTCCCCCATGGCCAGTACAGAGGGACAATCACTGGCCTGGTCCTGCTGGCCACACTATTGCTTATACAGGCCCCTTATACAGCCATTGGTCTTCCTGGCCACCTGGGCACAGCTGGCTCATGTTTAGCTGCTTTGACCAACACGCCTTGATTCTTTGCTGCTGGGCTGCTTTGGAGCCAGATTTGATACATCATGTTCTACCAAACATTCAGAGAAAAATTGTGTAATTATATTAGCCTGTATTAAAGATTGTTCAGGCATTGTAGTACTGAAAGTCACTTGAAGCTTTCTGGTAAAGTGGTTGACTTTTTTCAGTGTTAGGTACTTCCAAGACTTAAGTGGAGATTGACTCACAATGATATAAATTACAGTTATAAATTACACAGGTATAAATTATAGGTGAGATAAACATTATTTCACTTCTTTCCATTATTTCACATCTCTTTCTCTCTAGTTTTTTCTCCATTCTTTTGTGCCTCTTCATGACACAATATAACAAATGCCTTTTTCTTTTAGTTTGGCTTTCTCCATAGTGTTTGCAAAATCCTACTAAATGTGACTGGCAAATAAATAGTCCTTCTTGTCCTTTGGTTCTGCTGTGAAATACTGTACCATTAGAATTTAACTACCTTCTTCTTTGTGACTATTGCTTTGCTTATCTATCCAGCACCACTGTACAAGTTATTACAAATAATTTTGGCCTTTTACTGCTACATACAAACAAGTGCAACTTGCATCACTCTGCCAGATGAAGCTGTACATTTTCCCATTTGAATTAACTCAGCTTTATGGTCTCTGTCCTCACCCAGATTAACCAAACACAGGTTGTGATTTGCTTGTGCAATACTGGAATACGAAACATGTTTCCCTGGAAACTTAAATGTCTGAAGCAATCATTTACACATACAGTATCAGCACCAAAAGTGCATATTTTTTCAGTTCAAGTTAAGAACAAAATAAAAATCTCTTCTTCTTTGTTTGAAAAGACAGATATTTAAAATGCTGTGAGAAAACCCCTGTACTTAATTTCAGAAACCAAATATTTAATTGTTCCTATAGTAAATCTGGATTGCAAAATAGTTTCATTTTCAGACTAATTGTATTCACTGGAATAACCATTCAAAATGCTTGAAAATTCTACTGAAATGTTTACCTCTAATTGCCATGCAAAACACTTCTGCCCTTTCCTCTGGGTAGGGCAAAACAACTGTCATTTTATCAATGATGCTCTTCACCAGTCAAGAACGTTTAGATTGTTTTAATCATTCTGTTCCCAACTCTGACTTTCTTTTCAAAGCTATTCATAGAAATTTCTTCAAACTCTTATTTTCTACTGACAGATGCCCATTCAATATTCTCCTCTCTCTCCTCTCCTGCCTTTCCCCTTTCCTTTCTCTGCTTTGTTTTTAAACCAAATTACTTGCTCCCAATCCCAGGTATTGGGAAACAGGAATAACACAAACACGTGTACACAGATTTGCATACATGGTCACACATTCACACAACTTAATAATGTGTCATTAGGGCACTCTGGTTTTACTATTAATGAAGCTGCAGTTTCCATGAGGTTTAGCAGCTTCAGCCTGCCTTAGGCAGAAACCTCAATTCAGCTGTAGCTAACTGCTTTTAAATGCTAACTTCTAAAATATTTTACCAAATGAGAGCCATAGCAGGCAACACTCAGCATGCTGAGAGTTTTGACTAGGACCATTGTTACTGATCTGTTTGGATAATTTAGCTTGAATTTGTCCTGATTTTAAATAAGCAACTGCATATTTGATTGTGTTTTAAAATGTGTTATCAGTCTATTTTTTAACTGAAAGCTATATTATTAATAATTAACAGTAATTCCGTACACAACAGTATTTAGGATTTTTTTGGCACTTTGACATACTTACAGAGACATTATTATTTTTTGTTTTTCAGGAAGGAAAACAATGAGTTAAGAGAATGTGATTTGCCAAAAGGTCATACAGCAAATATTGACAAAACTGCCTTCCAGAATAAAATCTTGGCTTCGGTGAAATCAAACGCAAAATTGACTCTAGAGAGACAATGGGCTCTCATCCCAGACTCCTGTCCTAACTCGAGGCTGCTGAGGGAGATGGAAGATAAAATGCGTTACTAGAATGCAGTTGGGGTATTTTAGGACTTCACACTTTTATTCACAGCTGAACACTTTCAGAGTATGATATGCTACAGTGCCCTGTTATTGCACCAGCTCTCATGTGGTGGTGCTCATGTTTGATAATACATCAGGGTTAGAAATATGTCCTTTTTCTCATCCTTTGCAGAGCTGAGGAATGAACTGGATATGTAAACAAATGTTCATCTGCATAATCAGACTTGTGTGACACTGGAAGGATTATTTTTCTATAATTGAAGTGGCATAAAAAAGTGTTTAAGCAACAGATACTGGGACTAGATGTGTCTGTGGATGCTGCTTTCTTCTTACTATGTCAGACAGAAAGTTAGTGGTAATGATAGAATTATGTAAGGAAATGAATCATGAAGAGTGAGAAAAAGATTCTGAAACATTTAATGCTAAATTTAAGGATTTGGAAAGATACTCAAATTCCACACAGAATGCTGGGACCAAATGCTTTCAGTCTATTCAACCTATTTTCTTCAACACTGACAAGTATTATTACACTTCTTGTGCTTCGTGCTTCAATTTATTTCTAGTTTAACTTACATGTCAGTAAATTTATGTCTGACGTCAGTCTGGCTCTTACCATCCTCTTTTTATTAGATGTTTACCTCACATTTCTATCAAACATCTCTATCACTGAATTCAAATATGCTTGTTAAAGATAATGTTGGCAATGCCAAAACAGGTGCTATCACTACCTTTTCAATTTTACCTAATTTAAAAACTTTTTATACTTCAGATAACATATGTATAGTTTTTCCCTTTGGAACTCTGTTTTATCAGAGTGCTAATCTTATGCAGAAAGATTCAAATATGTGAGTAATAAATTCACAGAAACCTTTTTGAATACGCAAAATGATGGTACAGCTAAGTAAAATAGAGCAGACTAAGTGATGACCAGGCTTTTCAAATGATGAGTGGAATAAATGTGGAAATAAAAGGTTACCTGAATGGCATTTGTTACATTCCATCCTGCTTCCCAGCTGGTGATCAGTTTGACCTGGGCATGTGGCAAGGGAGCTGGGGACTTGTATTCTGGATCTTGGTGACAAATATCAAGCTCAAATTTCAGGGGTCCATCTGGTTCCTCTCTGTTCTCACTGTGAGCTCTGTTCAGTTCATCGCTTTTAGCAAAATTCACGTGCTCTTCATCGGTGTCTAGGCAGCTGTCCCACCTCATCAGTCCCAGAAAGAGAGATGGTGTTTCCCTAAAGCATTTGAAAAGAGATGAAAAAGTCTGCTTCAGGTGAGCCATCCTCAGTACCAAGCATAAAAGTAAAATCTTTCATTACATGTCTTTATTTTTTTTCAGCAGTTGTACGTTGTCAATCGTTCTGGTAGGTTAGCCTTGATAGTGGAGCTGTGATTAACGGAGTTTGTTGTCTTTGATTCTTTTATTTATGCCTGTTAAAAATGGCAGCTATATAAATATCTCCAGGGTCTTCAACATACTGCCCAGAGTAGCATGCAGCAAGATTTAGTAATCTGGAAGTATCAATTTACAATTCAAATTGTTTTTCCTTTTACCTATGGCATCTATGTAGATCAGTCATTCATGAAGCATCTACAGGTGGCTGCAAGAATCTTCTCCCGGAAATTATGCATGTTTCTAATACAAATAAATAGTTCTGCCAAAAGGAAAAAAAATGCTTCATTAAAAACTAGAGCTGATGGACTGACTGCTAAGAAAATTCATGTAAACAAGTTCGCTTTTCCAGATGTGAGAATTTTCTGCTGTGTTTTAGTGTCTACAGAGGTCAGTAGAACTTTAAAAATGTTCTTTATAGGGCTTAAGTAGTATGAAAAAGACAAGTAGCTTGTTTGTAACTCTATTTAATTGTTAACAGCAACATTTAGGGGAAATATCTAGAGCTATGATGATACATTTACTTTATGGATGTGAATGGTATATTATGAATATTCACACTGTAAAATCCTAAAAATAATATTTACAAAAGTATTGTCTTCCTTTTTGGCATGGCCCATGGAATTTCTGAAGATAGGTAAACAGAGAGAGAATTGGGTTACACTGTTGTAGGTTTATTTATACCCATTTTCTTTAGTTATTTGCTATACCTGCCCTACATTCCCCTTCTCTCTTTCTTTCTAAAGAGTACAGGGTTTTAACAGCTACGCTTTTCTACATTAACAACTGAATAACTGGTACAACACTGCTGATCATGCTGACAAAGTGTTCAGTTATAAAAGGTTGGCACGGGGACCTTGGAGCATATGAGGGCAGTGAGAATCCTTGCCTGTCCTAGCATGTCCTTCCTGTCAGAAGAAACTTCAGGAATTCTCAAAACAATTTTACATATTTGTATTTCTGAACAAGAATTCTATATCAATTACTTTTCTGCCATGTTGTATGTATTTATGAGCTGCAGTCTCATTAGCAGCTCTCAGGACTTAACCATTTCCAAAATGAATCATGCAGGCCTTGTTGTCTCCTTTTTCTTATGTGCTTAGGATTAAATAAACATGGAGACAGCCTTCACTGTTCTGTCTTTTACAATCAGACACTGAAAATTGTCTTGTTCTCATCAGAAAATTAATATTCTGAAGATCTCCACAGTTTAATCACCTATCTTAAAAAATAAAAAATATTTCAGACACTATTAGTATGGAATTATGTTCCTATTCCTACCTTGTTCAAGCCTCATCACTGACTCTTTTATGTGCCAAGTCCATGGGTTTATCGCTTAATGCTCTAGAGAATTCTTTTACACATTGTGAAATCTGCTGATCTCTGACCTGAACTGAACAAAAAGTGCCTCTTGCTCGTTAAAATACCCATTTACTGGCAATTCTGAAGACCTAAGTGAATGCTGCTAGCCATCTCACAAACATATCATGGTCATCTGGGGTGACCTGGAAGGTCCTTGAAAATAAAAAAGTGGGGTTTACAGCAAATTTTGACCTTAGTTTACTTCTCCTTTAATGGACGCTGTTCCACTAGGAAGCTTTAGGAAGATTTCTGAGACCAGTGTTCTGTGATAGGTGTAGATACTGCTCAAATTAAGTAAATCTGGCAACAGTATCTATAAAATGAAATAAGTAACATTAGAAATCACAAAGTTTATTTTCCTAATACATAGAGAATGGTCTGAGATACAAAAATGGAATCCTGGGAAGTGGTAAACATTATTACATACTTTCAGTCTGTTCTGAAGTATTACTTCTGTAGATGCTTACATTTCTGGAAAGGGCCATTTTGTTGTCATTGGCTTTATCTAATGTGAAAGGCACAATGTCATCATAGAACAGATAATTAGCATTTTAAAAGATATTTTTTATCAATTAAATGCAGATAAGAACCATTTTAACATCCCGAGGAATTGAATTCCATCAAATGTAAGTGCCGATTGCTACAAAAGAAGTATTACATAAGAAGTTGCATTGTTTATCTGGTGTTTGTAGGATCTTTATTTTCTACTCTAAAGAATTATTGAGATAGCAATGAGTCCTCTTTGCTGGGGGATATTTGTTTTTCTTTGTTTTATTTTTATTCTTTATTTTATTAAATTTTTAGTTTGTTTGTTTGTTTGTTTTTTCTTGTAGATTAGTTAGGATTTCATGCAGCTGCCTAAATCAAGGGAAATGTATGCAAGTTTAGAAGCAGAGAGATATCTCTAGGTATAGAACCATTTCTTTTGACTGCACAGGCTTACAGAGGAATTATCTAGTTTTATCCAAGGCCCTCTTACAGCACTGGAAGGAATCCCATTTTCAGATCTCTTATCTACCAGATGCATCACATCCAAAAGTCAGAAAAATTAAATAATAGTTAAAATTGTTTTCTCGTGGTTACACAGAACTTCAAAAGTAATGTAAAATCTCTTTTGAAAAATAACTTTTAGTTGATTTAAATTCACTGCTCCCCTACTGACTACCAAAACAAAGGCAAGTAAGTCTATAAGTTTCTAGAACTATCTGAATTTTAACAAAATACTTATATTAGTTATCCCAAACTTGGTATACTGTTTGGATTACTTGTTTCAAGAAAATATCGTTATTCATTTCTGACATACAGCATAGCACAGAACAACCCCACTCATCATTGTACAGTATTTATTATTATCTATGTTTAATGCTGCTTAGAGATCCTAGCAGCTACCTTTGGATTAGTTGTCTTAAAATCAACTAGTAGGGGACAGCTTTTTTATGAAATGTGTGCAGTTTAACACATGAAGACAGACATGGCAATCTGGGAGTTTATCGTTCTTTGTCCACTGGGCATGGGTTCTTCATCCTATATTGTATTCCCTGCAGCTTTGATTTTTCCAGCCAGTGTGGTAAATTTTGCTCTTTGTTACATCACTGTACATTTACTGGTTCTTTCACTGACATAAATAATGAACAAAGGAAGATATATCAAAACTGGTTTTACTATTGCATTAAAAGCTGCTGTCTGGATGACTGCAGTAAATTTCATATTTATTGTGCTACTTTCAAGCCATCAGAAATAAGCAGTAAAGTCAACAAATGAGAGCTGGACTCAGTTGAAGGGCTCTTTACTTTTCCCATGTAGTAATTCTGCTAGACATTCTTTCTACAGATGTTCTTTATCCACACAAGTCAGTATTTTAAGTTTAATTAAATATTATGTCTCATCTTAGAAAAACCTTCCTAATTTATGGTAGGCCCGTAAGTATGGTTATCATTGTACTTGGCACCTATTCACCTATTTCTATTTCAGTACCTAAACTGAGATTCAAATTTTCTTGGAAAGCAGCACACTGTCACTGTGAATCATAAGCTTGACAGGGCTGAATTTCAGGAACGGGAGGAGCACATGAATAGGGCTTGGAAACGACATCTTTCTTGGTCAGTAGAATTTCATAGTGCAGTTACTTATGCCCAAGGAAATAAGGTCTTCAGAGCTGCCACTTGTGCTGGCCATGGTTTTTTAAAAAATTTGTTTGACTGTAGAACTCTTAGTTATTCCCATCAAGAAGAATATTTCAGAGCCATAACAAAAAAGGCCAACAAAACAGCTTATCAGCTCTGCATGATTTTATCCTGCATAAGAGTGCATTTATTTAATGTTGAATCTGTATAAGCTCACTTTTGCTGTGGGACATGGGCTTGGTACAAGTATTGAGGTAGTAGGAACGTTGTTGCTGCCTAGCAAACCCTTTTCACAAGGGAGAATAGTTCCCTCCACAAAAAAGGTATCTTAAATAGTCACCACTGTTAGTCCTGAGGGCAGCTGGGGCAAACACAGCACTTCCAGGTATATGAGAATAATAAATAAACAATAAATAAAAAAAATATAAATAATTGTTCAGAGGATATATACTGCTATTACTTCCCGTAATGGAATCAGTTTGCAACTAAAGGGCTTTTTCAGTCTTTCCATGTCAATGTGCACTAGGCCCATGTATAAACTTGGGTCTGAGAGCATGAAAATCTTAGGCAAAGCTAGACCTGTGGTGTATTCCCATGGAACTCCAAAGCTGTATGATGGAGCAAGCAGGAATGCAGGTGCACTGCTGAGTGCCTCTGTTACACAGTTTAGGTGCATCCTGACTATCCCAGAAGCTCAATAGGGCCCTTTTTGGTAAAGAAACTCTTTAGTTGTATTAGTCCAGCTTTTGGTGATGCTTGAAGGACTTGAAACTAAAATAGAGATGACAGTGCAAAATTTAAAAAGTACCTGAAACAAAAGATTGTCCCGTGTGACAAATATGTTCAGGAAAAAAAATCACAGACTATTCATCCACCCTTTGAGTGGTGATGACTGAAATAAGGAATTTCTTTGGTAGCAAAATAAGGGTTTAATTTTTGGTACTATGGATCCCTAACATAAATATTTGCAACTTTTTTTTTTTTTTCACACTTTTAACTGATGCTTCTTTGAGTGCTCAGGTTTCTTAGCAAAATTCATCTCCAGATGTTTCTGCCACATATACAAATTTGAAAAGCAGACGCAGAAAAGGCACAACACAGGATGAAAGATAACATTAGTAATTGATTGCATGTGTTTTAAAAGGTTTCTTTGCATTCACTTACTTATTTGTAAGCATTTTTTCATATTGTGGAGCACTCTATGCATATTACTCTGACAACTCTTTAAATAGTTATTCAAAATTATGTTCAAGCATGCAAATATATGTAAGTATATGAGTGTAAATGCACATGGCACTTTAGAAGAACATGAAAGATAACGTCCCTGCCCTATAAACTGTAATGAGACAAAAAAGAATTATTCTGATGCCAATTTAAAACAAAAGGGAAGAATGGAGTGGTTAACACTGAACAGATGAGTACTTGAAAGTTTCTTGAAAGAATTTGATCATGAACCAGAATTTGTAGAGGACCACTCTTTTTAGAGAAAGAGAAGGTGCTATTCAAAGCCTAAGCGACATGAAAGGAATTAATCCCATAGAGGAGAAAAAAAAAAACAGTAAGAATGAAGATTGTAAGAAAAATAGGTCTGCATGGTGTAAGAGAAGATAAGACCATGCAGAGAGACAGAAAGGAAACTGGAAAGATCAGGTGTTCAAGGACAGGATGTCATAGTATGAAGATTTTTATTACTTTACATAGAATATTTCCTAAGATGTGCCACAAAATCTTCATATGTAACAGGAATTGTGTATTCTCTGAGTTTCTTAAAGTTCCTATATGGTAATATTCTTTCTATTTCTTGCATTAGAGGGAAAAAGAATCAGTTCTGGCAATTTTCACAGTTAAGGATATTCTGCTGGAAAAGGAAAAGCAATTTGTGAGGATCAGAGAAAATGCCAAGTAAAAAGACAGAAAGATACTTCATCATGAGTGGTTATTTAAACACATCCCAGGGATGACCCTCAAAGAATATTTGTGCTACAAATCAAGCTCTCAAGAGATGCACATGCAAGAAGTAGGCATTGACCTTTATTCAGATCATTTGTACATAGGCATCATGATATAGTCCTTAAATTTCTAGAGGTTTATATCTTCCCATTGGCTAGTTCACTAAAGAGAAATCATTATTATCTAGGAAAGGATTAGCATTATGGGTTAAGAGGGTTGATGACCTCCACAAGAGACAAGCTCTTCTTGTGAAGAAGAAACAAGCTCTATAGCTCGTGGAGAAATGTATTTTCTCTCTGTCTGCAACACTTAAGTTACAGTTTGGTGAGTTACATCATGGCTTTTTACGTAAATTAACATGGATGGGATTCCTCTGAGCAGCAGAGAAATTTTCTGAGCTACCCATTTAGGCCCCTTTCATCAGTAGAATGAAACAGATGCTTCCAAAGAACTGTTNGACAACTGTAGGGGAGTGGATAAGGGTGATGGATGGGGAACATTCTAGAGGAATGGGAGGGGATTGGGGCTGACTGATAGGGTAAGGGTGGGGATTAGGGCAACCACTACTACCATCAATAGGGGGTTTTAACATAGGAACAAACCACTTAACAAAAGGAAAACAGAAGCAAAATAACACGATGCAACAGTTCGTCTCAGCTTAAAGTTGGCACCTGAAGCAGGTTGGATGCCATAGGTCAGTGGCATTAAATTGGCCATTTTCTCTCTCTGTATATAAGGGAAATCCTGAACTACTAGCTTAGAGTTCTATAGCTGTCTGCACTGTAGTCATGGGAAGGGAGGTCAAGTGCATTTCCTGAATTATTATTTTAATTTGTAACTGCTGCTCCAATGTAGCCCATCTTACTGCTCTCACCAGATACTGATTAAATTTAGCATTAGACTTTATCAATAGTTTTGGCATTTTTTGCCAATAATCTGTGCCAATAATTTGTTCAGACATGTAAATACATGTAAATTAAAATAATTAACCCTATTCCTAAATGTTGTAGTAGAAAAACGTTAATTCATTTTGTAAAGCAATAAGCACAATATTTGAAACCCAATTTATTTGGAAGTAATCTTCTCTCATTGATTTAGGAAGTTGAATGCTTACATTTCTTAAATGGTCACCTTATCATCTTATGGAAAGTAAGAATTTCATGGTTCTTGAGTGCAAGAATGTGGACTAAAAAGTGATTCTGAATAATTGTCTGCTATGTGGAGATTATCCCTTGAGCACGGGATAAGACGGGGTGAAAATATGTGATTATGTGGTAAATTATTATTGTAATGATGCATAAAAGACTTACATTAAGATTACAATAGCAAATCATAAATATAATTTACAGCTCTTCAACACTGCCTTTTCAGGTTCATTTTTAAAACAGATACACCCCTCTGTGGAGGTGCACCTGTTTCATAGAACTGGGAAAGGATCTCAGACTGTGGGAAATATCTAAGCATCACACAGCACTGGTAGAAACTGTACCTATACGGTGATTCAATGGCATAATTATTTTATTGGACTGATGAAATAATATTAATTTAAACTTCAACTTAAGTCACAATGGTAGAAGGTATGTTAATTCAGTTTTGTTCTTCTTGTTCTGCTGAATTTAAATGATAGTTTTACAAAACTAAATACATAGTTATAGTCTAATTTTAGACGGTATGGTAAAAGAACTACCAGTCACAGCATATTGCCCTTTAATCCAGCGAGCCATATATTAATAGCACACACTACAACTAATAAATAGTCTGTCATGTCTGAAAAAATTCCATAATGTAGGTAAGTGGACAGTGGGTAGATACTAATGTCCTCTTCCCCTTCCTTCTGAAATGAACGGTGAAGATGTGAAGATCAAAAGTTTTCTACCTGGAAATGTAACGTCCAGATGAAGCAATCTGCCACTTAAGGGAGAAGGATAGGAATGTAATAAAGCAAATCTACAAATAACAGGTGAAGCTGATGGCTATGATTCAAGTTGAGAAAGTTGTTGAGAAATACAATTGCCATGACAATGAAGAGCAGCAGACATAAGCAATTCTTTACATAGCACATAAAATTATTATTTCCACTTCTTCAGAAATAACTGAGAAGTACAACATGAAAACCATGCTAGATATTTTTGTACATATGTTCCACAGCATAATAGATTTTTTACTTTGCTTTCAGGAAAGCAAATGTGTTTCCACCAGAGCTGCAATTTTTGTGTTTATTTGTAGTCTCCCAGGTCCAACTGTATTGCTTCATCAGCAAGTTCTGCTCCCTCAGTACTCATCTATAGTGTCTGCATTCAAGAATTCATTCTTTACAGGAAGAGTTTCTTCACTTATTTTATGTCTTTGTTGTAGGTATTGTCTTCAAGGAACCCTATAGGGGAAGATATAGGTGCAACATATGCATTGCATTACTGTCATCTGTGCATTTCATTTAATGCTATCCATAAAATCATTATTTTTAAGAGCAGTTGAAATTACAGAGGCGATTACTTAGTATTGTGATGCTTACAGTCATTTGGAAACCAAATAGTTTACTCTCCTTCTTGATGAGATACATTTTAGACTTTGAAGGATGATTTGGGACTTTCCTCACAGTCTCTTACCTTTTTTTTAATGAAAGTTCAAATGTGTGGATAAATAGTGAAATAGCATAGGCTCACAATGCAGATATCCATCAATGAAAAATAAGAAATAACTGCAAAACACATTGTCCTTTGCTGTGACAGGTAAAGAGATGCTCTGAAGTGCTAAACTTGCTTGTATTATGCAACTGAAATTATATATCAGCACTTACCCAGATTAGAATAAGCAGTATGGAGTAATTAAATCAAAATGATAGAAACTTTTACAGGTGGTTAAATGAGAATAAGCAGGGAAAACAAAAGACGCAGAAAACAGATTAATAGAATCTCTGCTGTTCCTGACTATAAAACTGCTGTGCTCTACTCCCTAGGTTAGAAATGTATCAAGCTTCATAGGCAGTTTATCTCTACTGTTTTTCCCCTTTAGCGATGATCTTTCCTCAAGAACTCAATTAAAAAAATAAGGCATTTTATTTCTTTTTATCTCATCTTTTTCTCTTTTAATGATTTTTTTAAACCACTGTTGCTTTGGGAATTAACAGTGTCCAATTCCAAAAAGCATTTCTGATTAAAAGTAAATACCAAATGTGGGATCATTTAAGTCTCTGTGCTTGAAGAATAACCATATGAAACCTTCATGATATTTTCACGTTATGTGCAGCTGCTGGTAAGGGAACACAAGAGAGGAAATACTTTATTCATAATAGGATCATATAGTAACTAAAACTAAAATTAACTAGATAAAAGTAAGTGTTAGACAAACTTTAAAGTTGCCAGAGAAGAGGAATGTCAATCCATTCCATTTCTACCAGTGTGATGCCAGTGCCAGTAAAAGACGTCCAGCATCTGAAGAGGGATCAGGTCAGCAAGAGAAAGTCTGAAAAGCATCACAAAGGAATTTCAGCTACTCTAGCTGGTAAGTTAGCTTCATGAGGGACTCAAATGCCTCTATGCAAAGGCACGTAATATGGGGCATAAACAAGACGAGTTGAATTGTGCACACATCTGCAGGGCAATGATCTTACTGGCCTTGTGGAGACATTGTGGAGACACCAAAAAGGAGGGGCTGGTGGGAAATGTGAAGCCTTGGCTGCAGAGACCATGAAATGGTGGAATTAGAGGTCCTTGGGGCAGCGTGATGGTGCACAGCAAGCTCACTACCCTGGAATTCAGGAGAGCAGACTTTGGCCTCTTCAGTGATCTGCTTGGTAGAGTATCATGGGATAAAACCCTAGATGGAGGAGAGCCCCAATAAAGCTGGTTAATCTTCAAGGATCACCTCCTCCAAGCTTGGAATCAATTCATCCCAAGAAAGAGAAAGCCAGGAGAAAACACCAGGAGGCCTGAATGGATGAACAAGAAGGTCCTGGACAAAAACAAACACAAAAAGGAAGCCTACAGAGGGTGAAAGCAAGGTGACCTGGACAGAGAGATTGTCCAAATGGCCAGGGATCTGGTCAGGAAAGTTAAAGCTCTGATAGAAATAAATCCAGTCAGGGACATTCAGGGCAGCAAGAAAAGCTTCTGTAATGTTGGTGATAAAAGGAAGACGAGAAAATGCCGGCTTCTACTTCTCTTGTGCAGTGGATGATTTGAGCCTTTGTCTCTGCAGGATTACTGTGAAGATCCTGTTAATGATTTTCACATTCTGTGAAACCACTCATTCTGCTTGCCTTCTCCTGTTGGCAATGCAGGTTCTGAGCCACAGCACAACCCTTGCAGGCAAGGACACCATCTCCTCCTGCTCTGGCCCAGGGAGAGGCACCAGATGCTGCCTGAAGCTCCAGACCCGGGTGGCCACACCTGCCCAGGCTTGTCTACCAGATCCACGCTGTTTTAAGCAGCTTTCCAGCACCCTTCCATAACTATTCTGCTCAAAACAATGTGCCCATTAGCTACTACTAGGTGTGGAGTTCATTTGATAGCTCTAGCCCCACGGCTGTTTGACACTTCATAACCAGGAGTCAGTTGCAGACAAAAGCTCTAAGCACCTTTTGAGCAGGAAAGGCTAGCAGATACTTTTATAAACTGAGTTTGCTAGATGCAAAAACCTCTAGTACTCACACTTTTCCATCAGCAGGAGGCACCTCAAAATTCTTAGACAAATTCCTGGAAGTCCTCCAACCAAGCCAGGCAAGAAAAGAAACCCAGAAATAGATGTGCAAAGTGTTATGGCTGTTAGCTGCCTCTGCTGCACTCTGGGCAAAAGGAGGTAAAGTTTAAATATATTAGTATTACTTATATAGCTCTATAATGTCGATTTTTGGAGAGTGAGTCTTCTTCTTTATACTTTAGTGGTGTATAAGGCATCCAAAAATATAAATAACTTTACCTGAAAAGGATAAGCAAAAAGGACTTTTGTATCTTCTACATGATATGAGCAGAATGCCTGAACATTCTGCTTTTCTTTAACACTGTTATGAAAGTTGTGCAGAAGGAAATGTTGAGAAACTTCTTTTCCACATTAAACAACTAAGATACTTTCTCTTAAGCAGACCATTATTAATTGTTTTCAGAAGTATTTCAGAAGATTGATTCATGCATAAAAATGCATTTAGTCAAGGATTTCAGGTTTCAGCAACTCTGCTTAGAAAAGCTTTATAATTTTCTTCTTGAAGAAAGATCTTTAATTACATTGGAGCAACAGAGTGGGATTTATGCATATATTCTAATTATGTACTAGTAAAACTGAAAAGCTCTTCGTTAAAACCATGTGGAGAAAAATCAGACACATGCCAGCACTTCATTACTGAGAATTTAAGAGGAATTGTGTGGTGGCTTATTATCAGTATTACATAAATAGAAGGGCACTCTACATATTGCCTATGTCGACACAGTCTTTTAGATTAAAAAATGGGCCCATTTTGAGAAAACAGAAGATTCAAATTACCTTCGTTAATTAAACCAAACCAATTTATTCTACATTAGCACCTTACTATCTGTTTAGTAGAGCAAGCATAATAATAAACATGTTATTTCTAAGTTAAATCTGTATATATATCTCCATATACAGACATATATGGAAAATACAAGATGAAAGACCAAGATTCACTCAACTTCAACCTAATTAGACCTAAATAATCATCAAATAATACTATTAGATCATATAATTGTTCATAAGAATTACATGCTTATAGGATGATCAGAATATATGGCATGCTTTCTGTTTAAACAAGCGCCTTTATGATGAAGGGTTTTCTCATGTTGTAAACAAGAACAGCTGGTGCACAGGCTGTGTTACAACACACTGGAATAGCAATACAATAGATTTATTGTTACTTCTAAAATTGTGTATAAAGAAGTCATTCATATTTTAAACACAGAATTACTGAGCACTTCTTGCCAAATTGCAGACCCTCATGGACAAGTCCCTCTGAGTCACAAGCACATGACTTTTCACTTCTGAGAGTCAGTCCATAAGATGATAAAATAATTAAGACCCATGAAGGGGTTGGGGATGTACAAAATCCAGCTGCTGACTCCAATTTCATAGAAAGGAGCTGAGTAAACTGTGAATCTGAGCAGGGTAGAGAGGGGATAGCAGTAGAAGTTAGAAATTAGAATAGAAAAAACAGTATGTCTGTGAGTCTCTGCTGAAGCTCACATTTGGCCAGTTCCTGCATCTCTTTCTTTGTTATTGAGATCCCTTATATTATACACCTAGCCACAAAAAAAAAAAAGATATTACTGCATACTCTAAGTGAACCAGCTCATTAAACATAAAGAGAGCTGACATAGTGATTTGATTACGGGAAAGATTTTTTGTGGCTGTGTGAGTAAAATACCTAGCTCATTATTTTTTAAGTAAAAAAAGCAACCTAAATTACGCATAACACACATATCATTGCATGATTAAACAACATAAATAATTTTATAATATTTAAAATATCTCATTTTTACCTCTATCAGTACATATTTTTATTGAAAAGTATTACTGAATCTTTTAAGGACAACTTTAAAGTCGGACACATATGAATGAGAGACTTCCACTATCACCAGTTCTAGTGTTGTCCTATTATGAACAAATTTCTCATGCAATTTGTTTCTTATACTGATCAAATTTGATTTTAAGCTTCTAAGGTTTCTTGTCTAAATTACTTATGAGAAGAGCCACAGAATTACAGAACGGTTGAGGTTGGAATGGACCTATGGAATTCATCTGGTTCCAACCCCTGGTCAGGCAGAATCACTTAGGGCTGCTTGGCCAGGATCATGTCAATAAAAGGATGGGCATATCTGCCTGGGCAACCTGTGCCAATGCTTGGTAATTCACAGAGTAAAAAAGTGATTCTTTATGTATTCACAGAACCTTTTGTGTTTCAGTTTGTGCCTATTGCCTCTGGTCCTGCTACTAGGCACCACTGCCAAAGAAGCAGCCAGAATTCCTCTTTCCAGCATTGTTGCTCTGCTAATACCCATTAAGGATAAATGCCACAAGCCTGAAATTGAGCTTTCAGGCAGGTAAATGTTCCCAGTCCACCAATGGGCCCCTGAGAGACAGTGAGGCACCACCGCTGCACCATGAGTTGCTGTCTCTTGTTCCAAATCACATGACTAGACTGGTATGGAAAGTGACTGGTTCTTCTCAAGAAACAAATTCAGTAAAAAGTTTCTGTTCTGTGCTTATGTAGAGAGGTACTATAAAACGAAACATTTGAAGAGGGAAAGAGAACATAAACCTGTTCTTGATGCACTGATGCCTCAAAGCCCATCTCTCTGTCCCTTCTTCTTGTAGTCCCTGCAACAAGAGAAGTCTTCCACAGCTTCCTGCACATTCTAGTAGCTTTTAGTGTAGAAGTAGAGACCTCAGAGAAGATGGTAAAATAATGAAAGGTGGGGTAGTATATCCTGACTCTAGGTTCCAGGTTCAGGATGGTATCAGGGGAGCAAGGGAAGATTGGGAAATGTGTGGGAAGCAGCCTGCAGACAGATTTTTGTACTTGTTGCATGTGTAGGCAGCCACCCACCATGCCTTATGTTATGCACTGAACAAAATGACGTTTTTCATTCAACTCTCACAGGACCCGGGCTTTTCTAAAAGGACTGGGCATACACAACAGGATGCTACATAGGGATGTGAGAGGGGCTTTGGGCTTGGTGCTGTGAAACTTATTTTACAAGTGAGAGTAAAGTAGAAAGTTACCATCTGGGATACAAGAAATGTTCTTTCCCTACTCTAGCCAGCCAAGCCAATTTTCTGCCTGTAATAAAGAGGAGAAATCAAGAAATCTAGTGCCTTCAGGAAACGAATGTGAAAGGACAGGAGGAAGGATAGGAATCCCTAAGTCACTGAATCACTGAGTCATAAAATATGCCAAGTTGGAAGGGACCCGTCAGGATCATCCAGCCCAGCTCCTGGTGCCACACAGGACACCCCAAGAGTCACACCATGTGCTTGAGATCATTGTCCAAACACTTCCTGAATTCTGTCAGGCTTGGTGCTGTGATCACTTCCCTGGGGACTCTTTTTCAGGGCCCAGACACCCTCTGGGCGAAGAACCGTTTTCTGATATCCAACCTAAACCTCTCCTGACACAACTTCAGGCCATTCCCTCTAGTCCTGTCACTGAGCACCTCAGAGAAGGGATAAGTGTCTGTTCCTCCTCTTCCCCACACCAGGAAGTTGTAACTGCAATAAGATCTCCTCTCAGTCTTCTCTTCTCCAGGCTGAACAGACCAAGGAAAAAGATATAAAGAGGAGGACTCTTTGCATCAGGACAAATCAGAATAAATCAGGACAAGTAGAGTCAGTGTAGCTGCAGGTGCTATAATAGATAATATTTTTCTCATGGAACCAGATCCACAAGGCTATTAACACAGCATGAAGTGGGCAAAGGTCTAGGAAATGTTAATTCTTACTGCAAGTATGTGAGTGAGATTCCTCATGTGCTTTATCTAGATTGTAAAGGGCACATGTCATCAAACCAGTATCACATACAGCCCTGGTGGACCTTAACACTGTAGATGTTCAGCAAAGGCAAAAATGTATCAATGGAAGTAAGAACTGTCATGCAGTATCGATACAGTAAGGTAGTCTGTTCAGCATTTCAAAAATATTGGGCATCATAAACATGGTTGATGTGTCTAATGCTGATAAGATGTGACTGAGAGACACTAAAGTTTTGTGAGCAGCTGTCTCTCCTTTCAGTTCCTTATATAAGTCAGGGATTTTTTTCTATGGATGTTGGAAGGAATGTGTATCTGCTTAAAGCTGAGAACAGCTGGGCATTTTTTCCCTCTGGAACCTGATAATGTTGTCTTAGGTTTCAAATGGACCAGAAATATCCACACCTAGTGTTAAGTCCTGGAAGGGGAACTTTAATATATTGAAATTAATAGCTTACTGTAGATAATTTCAGAATCTGGAAGATGAAACTGTACTATCAGTAAACATTAATGCTTGAGTTCCTCTCAACCAGGACTGTGAAGTCACATGAGGTATAATATTCAGAGATGCCCCAGAAATTCAAAGTATGGATATGATTGAAGCTGTGATGTCCCAAAAATATTCTTGTTAGGGCAGCCATAGGAATAGATCCAGGAGAGCACTGTAAATGTAGGTATGGATCTGTGTGTTGCGGTTGTTCAAGTGCCACAATCTAGTTATAAAGTACACCAGCACTCAGTCAAGAACTTTTGGGAAGTACCAACAGCAGGCCGTGTCACAGTGGAAGGTGAGGTAGGAGCTCAGGGTGACAGAAACTGAGGTGAAATGCAACAAAAAGATGAGGGGATTCATGTTGCTTAGAAACACAGTTGAGACTGTGCAGGTTAATACCTGGTAGTAGAAATGAAGCAGCTTTTGCTTGGACCAGTACTGCAACACATTTCCTACACAGACCACTATAGCTCAAATGATATATTTTAAATGTTACATTTCCATGCTTAGTATGCTAACTACAATTAAGAAAAGAGCATTTAAAAGTTTGGAATTGCTAGGCTGGAACAAGAATGATCACTTATTAAGCATATTAATTTTTCTTCATGAGTGATGAATCTTGAAAACCACAGTGATTTGTCAAAATAATTAAATTCCATTTGCTTTTCAGATATAAATACCTACACGACTTGCCAAAATAATCCTTGCTTGCTAGTCAGAAGACTAAACTTTCAAAAATGTACTTTCTAAACCACATTTTTTCTTTTTCATTTATGAGGTAAGAAAAAAAAAATATTTTATTCATTCTGATTATAATCTTCAGTATTGTTCATGCTAATCCTGCCAAAAGAATCTGTTTTTCAGAATCAGGTTCACATGTAGCAAAGGGATAAAAAAGACCCATTTTCTTAATGGTTGACAGTGCTAATTTCATTCTGATTTGCTTTCATCTGTTTTAGCAACAATTCAGGCAACTAACCCAAATATATTTTGATTGAAAAAAAGGCTCAGCTTGGTACTGAAAATTATAAACACCCATCATTCACCAACAAATCTCAAATTTATAAGAATTCAATAGGTTTTTAATGTGTTACTTTATTTACTTTTTCTTTATTCTTTCAAATCAAGCACTTAGATCAATCTCCTCTCTGCAATCAACATGCCTGTAAATTGTCATTTTGTTTCAAAATGAAGTTGATATTCACAGGAAATCAGTTGCTTCCAGGAAGTCGACCTTCAAAGAAATAAAAAGAGCATATTTTGATACTTTGAGTAATGTTTAGGCTGCCTGAAGAGCTCTTACTGAGAGTTAAAGCTAGGATAGACTGCACTGGATGAGTACAGCACTGGATATTGATAGCATTTGGCAAATACATACAATATATTTTGGAATAAACTACTACAGTAGCGAACACATATATTTAAAAAGACTAAAAATCTCAGCTGTTAATCTGGTTTGCCAAAATTCAGGTCTTTCATTTCCTTCTCTTTTTCCTACCCCTTGCTTATCTTAACCCTGCTGATCTTACCCTTTTTTGTTTATAAGGTCTACCAGGCCAAGGCTGTTTCATTAAAGCTGTACTTTTTATTGCAGTGCCTTCAACCATCATGCTGGGAACTGCTCTCTGTGCCAAGTAATGTACATGGGTTAGTATGTATACTGTTTATGATTCAAGTCCTTTGGGACAAGGATCTATATCCATTCAAGCAGGATACAGCGGCAAGAGAGAGAGCACTGTGATTCAAGGACCAACTCATTGTCCCCTGCACCTCAACAGCATGGGCCTTCCATCCATGGAAGGGGCTTACAACCTGCTCTGAATCCCTAATCTGGTGGTACAAGTCTTCCTGGGACATCCTTGGACAACCATAGTGGGCTGAGCCTACTCAGGTCACTTTCCTGCTGCATGCAGCACTGGAATCCCTGTGCACGTTCTCCTGTCAGTGTTTGGGAGCAGCATGAGGGAGGCTGCTCTGCAAGCAGAGGCAAATGCAAAGTTGAGGACCACACCAAGGCAGAGAATGCAGCAGCCCTGATGAAAAGAGCTAAGTACCTGAATGAGGAAAGCAGATCAGGTCTGGTGACTGGAACAATGGCTGGACACGGCCCAGTGATTACCAATCTAGTCTATAGTGCTCAGACAGGTCAGGGACCAGGTCAGAAAGCCAAGTGTGTGGATTGAAGGCAGAACCAGGGAGGTATGAACAATCATATTTGCAGCATGACTCAGGCACAGAACCACGATGACAGCCTGAGCTTGTCCTGGTCCAGAGAATAAGGGGAAGGCTTCTCACAGCAGCTTTTCATACATTTCCTCAAAGCCCTTAATGTATCACAGTTGGTCCTGAGTCCAGGCAGACAGATTCCAGGGATGGGGGAGGATTCATGCTGGTAATCCCCAGCTGTCCTGGAAATTAACTGGTTTAGTCCATTTTGGAGTATGAACCCATTTTATGTTAACCTGAAGATCAGGAAACCGAACTGACTTGGCAGAGTTCTGTATGTATGCATAAGGACATCCTAAACATTACTACAGTATCCTCTGCCATAGCAGTAAGGGAGCAGTAGATTTGAGGTAAATTTAATTTATGTTTTAACATATTAAATTGTATTTTGTTTATATATCTTTAATACTCTGAACTCGGAGACGCTTAAGTATTTTTCATAAACAGTAGATTAATCTTGACAAGTCCCTGGTGAGATTTTCTTAAATTTATAGTAGAATAAAATCAAAATATAGAGCTAGAAGACTGCTGCCTATACTAATTTATCAGCTTCCTAAAGTCTGAAATAACAAATAATTTTCAAACAACTTCAAGGTTTTTTTCAAATTTCACTTAGGTAGATTTAAAACAACAGCATTACTAAAAATTTAATAGTATGGAGAGTGTTTATGAGAGATATATATAATTAATTTACATAGATTAATGGATGCCTTTCATTAAAAAGTAGTATTTAATACCCAGTGAGTATGTATATACATACATACGTATACCAGCAGAAAATTAAAACCATATATACCAACTTTCAGAAGCATATTTATATGCACACATTCAATATTGTTATTTTAATCTTATATTTAATGTTATTAAAGCATAATGCATGGTTTTAATATTCATTTCATATGTATTTTAAGACTTTATTAAGTTTAATATTCCAAACACAGCAAACAGTTTATGTCAAATACCTCATTATCCATTTGTAAAAACAAGTATCTTATAACTGCAGTAATTGGATAAGAAGATGTAAAATACAAGTTTGGAAACTAGCTATAGAGGGAATGGTTTGCAATACATTACCTAAAATATGCCAAGGAAAAGTATTTTTTCTACCTCCTTCAATTTATGAGAATCTACTGATTTTCTTATAAGATTATTCACAATTTATAAAGGAGTGAATCATATTCTTGGAGCAACAGCAAACATGCCATGCACATCACAGGCAGAAATGTTGGTTGGATGAGATGTTCAGAGGTCCTTTAGTCCATTTTGCTACTGCATACCGTTTGGTTGCAAAGCCATCAATTATGACATTTTGAGCCTGGTAGTCCAGCTAATTCTCAGCCTATCAGGCAGTTGATTCATCCAGCTCATGTGTCTTCGGCTTCCCAGTGAGTTCCCTGCAGGAGATGATGTCAAAAGTCTTACTAAAGGAAGGTATATTACATCCAACAAAAAATAACAGCAAAGAATAGTAAAAAGTACCTCAGTTGCCCGGTGCATACAGTCATATTTTACTGTGTTGCTCTCATTGATGTCAAACCATTGCTCCCCTTTTGTAAACAATAAAGCCAATGAAACAAATGCATGCACAAATGAACTCTTCACAAACCAACTGTACATGGCAGAGAAATCAAGTAACACTGTCTCAACATCTTTGGGATAATAACCTGAAAAGACAACAAAAAAAACATTTCTCATATAAAATATGCAGAACTCTATTGTCTAGGCCAAGTGAAAACCACATTTGTTTTCTTATTTCTGTAATGAAGTACTAGATTTCAGACCAATTTCTAAAAGTCTCCAACATTGGACTGAAGAGAAGAGCCTTCTGTTATGACCACCAAGTTACTAGCCTCATATGAAATGAATCAAGGAATGTATCTTGTATATTGTAGTCAAGCTGTCAAGCTAAAGCTTGACGAGAGGTATCTGAAAAATATTCTGTTTCTTGCCTATAAATATAGAACAAGATCAACTGTTTCATTAGCAGAGTTACTTTCCATATGCCTCTTTCTTCCTATGTTTTATTGGTTCTGTTAAGAAGTGGTTATTATTTTGGATGCCTACAACAGGTTTGTTTTTGTATTGTGTACATAGCTCTGCAGGCTAACTGATGGGCGGGTATACCATGAACGAAAGCTTTTAGAGTCCATGACAGAGACTAGTTTTATTTGACTAAAATAGTAGCGCAGCCAACAGTAATACAGTGTTCCTATCAATAATGATTGTGCAATTGGATATTTATTTAAATAAAAGATGCTTGTCTAATCTGGCCGTTTAATTTTTTTTTCAAAAATATTATGGTTTCATAAAATAAGCAACTTCCTGATGGCAACAAGCCACATTTTCTCTTTGAGGATGTACATGCACATTAGAAATATCCCTTAATTTTATACTTTAAGATTGCTAAAGGCGATGTATTCTATCAGTACAGAAGTTGACCATTAGACAGATGTTTCTGTAGATTTACACAAGGGCATTTGCTAAATAGTACATGATATACTGTTCTTTCAAAGAGGAAATTGCATTCAAAATTCTTCCTTTTATATATTTCCAGTTTCTAGATTTTCACATTTTTTTCCTTCAGAAAACATAAACTCAAGTGAGTCCTAAAAATCTACTCTGCAACTACTTCTAAGAACCCAATATTAAGGATGCAGATGAGATCTGGAGGCTTCTTTATTGATTGGAAAATTATGCCACAGCTTAAATGAAGAAGTTCACTTTTGATCATGCATACAAACATGTAATTCGACAAAAGTGTGACCTTCACTGCTCTTTTACAAAATTCTCCAGGTTTTCCTAATGAACAAAGTGTGCCAAATGACTTTTTATCAAAATAAGGAAGAATACACTAACCATCTGTCATTTTGCAGAGCAGCTGCATGGAAGAAGTCTTTAATGAAGTTCTCTTGCTTAGCCCTGTTTTCGAGTAAATCAGCTGAGAAAAACTCAACAGTAGTTTAAGAGATTCAATGTTTCCTTCCTTCATGAGTTCCTACCTTCCTTCTTCCTGCCTTCTTTTTCCTTCCTTTATTTTCTGATAATTTGCTTTCTAGTTAGTCACAAGCTTCTCTATTCTAAGATACAACCATCATCAGCTTCAATTACACTATGATACGGAGTTCTAAAGGCCTTGATCTAGAAACACACCAAAGATTTCTCCTTATCAAACCACAGTACGGCCAGCTCAGTAAGATGCAATCACGTGGGCAACCATAACCCTGCAGCTGATTACACTGATTCTAACACTTCATACTCATAAATTTCGGGTGTCTCCAGGCCCACTCAGGTGTATGGGAGGCGTGGAGGATTGCGCAGCCTTTTGGATAGTCCTGTATGGTTATCTCCTTAGGGCCATGATGATTTCTGATCTTGTAAATGTAGCAATATTGATGACACATTTTTCTTTTGTAAATTAAGGCATCCGAGTCTCAGAGAGGAACAATAAACTTTAGAATAGTGTCGGAAATGCAGAAAACATAATAAAACTTAAGCAGAGAAGCCAAAAATTTAAATCTTACCAGATAAAGTAATATGGCCTTTGAATCTACAGATCAAAAGGAACAGCAAAACAATTTCAAAAACAAGCCAAACAGTTTATTTCCAAAATTTACCAACATTTTTTTTGAAGATAAAATCTTTCCACTATAAAAGAGAGAAACTTAATGCCTGTATGTTTGAGGATGTAAATCGGTAATCATGCAGTGAACTGATCAGATTACTGCACCAACCTGCTTTTGCTAGTCTCTGGGTGTGACGTCATTGCAAAGAGGAATATCACCTAAGCAACCCTATAATGCTAAAAAGCTTATAGCTGAACTGTGTAGAAGGAAACAGATGGGGCAGTATCTGGAAATTTTATTTGTCAGATATTGCCCATCTGTTTCTCTCCCTATCTGCATGTTTTGCAATAATATCCATTTTTAGGAAGGAAAGTCAATCTAATTCTACAGAATTGGTTAAATCTTGTGTTTTATTATTATTTTTTAATTTTTATTTTTTACAATTCATTAATGGCTGGCAGGGAAACATAAAACCCACACTAGTGATTCAGCCACATAATTTTTATTTCCATTCCATGAGAGGCAAAGTTATTCTTCTGGGCAAAATTAGTAGATGTTAACGTCTCTTATTAATTTGATCTAACAATTCTGACAGTTTCTCATATACAACAGACCTCCTAAATAAATGAATGATAGAAAGTATTTTAAAATGCATTCTAAAACTGAAACATTATGTGTCCTTTCAGACTGCGTCTAGTTTCTTTGTAATGAGTAGCTATTAAAATCAGTAAGTCTTTTTTTTTGGCAATCTGATTCTCTGAAAATAGAGTCACAAAAGGCTTTGCATCAGGTATATTATTTATGGAGAGTACATAAAGACTGGTTGTAAAAATTAACTATGGGCTGAGAAACTCTATTTGTTTTTTGCTTCATACTCTTAGCTAAACATAAGCTAACATAACGTCACTGACATTGCTCTTCTATTTTCACAAGATTGAAATCAAAACAACAACCACTTAAAATAGCAGCATAGGCATAAAGGAAGTTTTTAGAAGTCAAGACCAGAAATAAGTGGCACTTCCAAATGGCCCACAGAATCCAGTATAAGGCAAGACCATGACTCCTCTCTGTTCCTTATGCGTAAGTACCAATACAGAGGTACTAACAGATGAGCATTTAGCTTTTATGAGAGTTAATGATAATGACAGTAGGTGGGTTGTGTGTACTAATTAATCTGACTAATTACAGGGGCGGTGAGCAAGGCAAAATGGAGGGGTTGAAACAAAACAAGCTCTATTCTGAAATGAGCTCCATCCTGATGCCATGTGTAGCTCATCCAACTGTAACAACTCTGCTCTTGACTTTAGCCTCCTCAGCATGCAGGGACTGCTGTTGCTGTCATCCTCTCTTCACAGTCTTTCCTGCCAAATTATAGTTACCCTCTCTTTATTACCTAGGCCCAGGCCTATCGTATCCTCCCCCTGTTCTTTTGATTATTTTTCCTTTCTTTCCCCCTTAATTTTACAGGACTGCTTTCTGACCTGCAGCTATCTGCATCAGCTTTTAAACTGACAATACTCGGTGACCCTGGCAACAGAGGGCTTCACAAGAATAGTTTTCTATCAGTGTTAGATTCACTTTTTTCTTCATGTGTCCTTTGTCTACTTTGATCTTTAATTCTGGTCTCTACTTTGATATTGATTCCTAGTCACATATCTCATTTCTTTATCCCTTGTCTGTCTTTTAACTTGTCTTTTGCCATCCCCTTCCCTAACACCTGCTTTGGGTGATCACAACCCTGGCATGAGGACATCCTGGTTCCCCCTGACTTGGGTCCAAATCACAGACTGTGTCTCACCTTGCCACTAAAATGCGTTAATTCTTTGATTCTTGTGGTTCACATATTTCAACTCATCCTAAGTGCTATATCTGAATCTTCTCTTTATCCTTTAAAGTTAATTTTTAATGTTTATTTTCTTTATTCTTTGATTGCAGTCCACTTAAGAACACAGGATAGGGTTGCACAGGTTATCAAATCCATTCCTCCTGCCTTTTGCAGGCAAGTTTGTCATGGAATTACTTTCATAAAATCTGAAAAGGTCTACTTTTAAGTCAATTATTTTTTCCCCTCTGCTCTCCTAACAGAAGGCTGTTTCCACACCTTATGATGAGAAACTATCTTCCATTTTCCAGCCTATACTGATCTGTATCTTGCTTATGCTCTTTTCCTTTTATGACAATTCCATCCATTAACATGCCTGTTACACTTAGAACTGTCTCACATCTTATTTTCCTAGGTTAAACAAATCACACCCTTCTAATCTATGTGTCTCAGATAAGCTCTCCTTTCCCCAGAGGCCTCTGCTCTGTTTAAGTCTGAATAAATTTTTCTTGAACATGTGCGATTGTAATCCCCTGTGTTATCCTAGGTGGGATGCAACAGTACTAATTTTCATATCTTCACTGGAAATATTTTCCCTGATGCTAGGCTTTATGTATCCTAGGCTCTACTTGCTTATTTCACAGCTGCATCATTCTGGTGACTCAAAAATGCCTTGTGACTCACTGACTTCCACCCAGAAGTTTGGGATTATATTTATTGACCATTCTCATAAGAAACGGTTACTGATAGCCCTTATTGACATCACCGAGGATCTTACAGCATTTAGGATCTTCTGATTTTTTTATGCTTGAGTCATTGAGAATAAAAATTGTAAAAACTCACAATGTATATTTGTATACATAAATGCAAAAAATTTACAAGATATACATTGGTCTTCCCCAATCCTATTTTATCAGCAGAATTAATTTAAAAGCCCCTCTCTTTAATGCAAAGTCATAAAAATATTAAGTCATATCAGTTCCCAGATGAGTCCTTATCTGATTTTACTCACATCCTCCTCTCAACCCAGCAGTTCCACCCTTAGTACAGAGTACCATTAATGCCCCTTTAGCCAGTGCTTTAGGCTGAAAAACTTCTTATCTATATTGTCATGGCCCTGGGTGCAGCTACAGGCTCTGCTACAGGCTCTGCAGCCTTGTTTCTTACTTCTATGGGTTTGTCTGCCTGTGCTCAAGGCCACTTCTGAACTGGCACATCCATGTAACTTGTGTCAGGCAGTTGTGACACATTTGATGTGGGAGGAAGAGCTTGGAGAAACTTTGTTAGTTTCTCCCTGCATTTAAGGAGTGGATGCTGTATTTAAGGAGTGGATGCTGCATTTAAGTTCTAGCCCTTGCCCGGCCTGTTTACATTGCAGCTACACCTGTGCATCACTTTGCACCTCACTGATTCTGGCCCTGATTTGCAGACTTGATTTCACATCCATCTCCTGCCTATGAACTTGTCTGGAGATTTGTAATTTTGTTTGATCCTTGTTATCACCCTCAGATCTGCTCCTTCTGCATTCAGAGACTGCAGGAGGACACTGCCCTGCCTACCTCAGTGGTGTCACTTAATCTTCTAACATGCTTCTCTTTCTGGAGCAGCCCACTCTTGCTGCTTCTTGATACAGGTTGGCATTTTATGGTATGAAATTATTTCCTGTGGTTCAGATGTGAAAAATCATTGAATGAGTCAGCAGGTCTTCCTGGCATATCTTGCCTCTTGGTGTCCCCAAAGTATTAAAAGTTTGTATCTCTAGTGCACAGTCAGTATTGGCTCTGACAGGTGATGAGGTACCTTTGTATGCCAGCAGTTCTGCTAAACTGAAACTAGGCTGAGTTCTCAAAACATATCATCACATTAAAGACTACACAGGCTCAACAGCAGGACAGACTGATTCAAATAAAAGCTCAGGTAAAGAATCTGTTGTATTTAATATTGGTGTAATATTGATATTTGGGGAAGTAGGGACCCCCCCTACAATGAATCTGCTCTTGATCTCAAATGGATGGACATCATAAGTCATGGACATATCTTGCAGATACCTCGGATATGATGAGACCTTAACAAAAAGCACCAGAAGTTCCTGCCTTCAGGTCTCACTTCCAGTTTCTACAGCCTGCTTCTGGAATATTACTGGAAACTCATCCGCAGCACTTGCAGCTTTTGGAGCCCTGGAAGGAATTTCTCCAGCTGGGGGAGTATGCAACTCATGCTAGTATGGTTCTTATGCAGCAGCTGCTGTTTGACCAAATTCAACCAATAAATGTGTTATTAGATTCAAACCTATGTTGATGTAGTCAGATCCCTAAGTATGAAACCGGCACTAAATTCTCCAAATTACTGACAGGTACTTGGGCTGGAGTGTTTATCTGTTGTACTTAATTCATTAGATTATTCCTCTTGCACATATACGCAATTCCTTGCAGTCAAAATTTTTTTCATGAAGGGAATTGCAAAGGGAGAAGCAGCTGGAAGAAAGTAGCAACTATTACTGTGTGTAGGGAAACACCTTAAAGACTAAATAAATATTGATAGTGATAAAACTGTGGATAGAATTGTGAACACCATCCCCCTCTCTGTCCCTCCCAGTTCCCTGATTATGTATACTTCCAGAAAAAAGAAAATAGCTGACAAGATGAAAATCATCAAGATAAACCTTGAAATTAGGTTTCTCAGTAAGAAGTGCAGAAGACCACACATAGATCATTCTTTGGCAAGAGGACTTGAGTATTTTCCACTGACTCACAAGTGACAAATGGCCAAGTCATACAAAAGCATTCTTGCTGCTGTCCTGTGTCCTGTGCTAGAGAAGCCCAAAGGCTATGGAAGCAATGAGTGTCCAGTAACAGGCCTCCCAGCAGGAGAGCTCAGGCCATTTGGGGAGAAACCTCAGAAGAGAGGTTTTCGTCATGGGCTAGGTGCATCAGAAGAGATGCTTGGAGTGGGATGACAGGGAGAGAAAAAAATTGGCTGTGTGGCTAGACGCAACAGTTTACTATGTGCAAAATTCTGCATTCCTCGAATGTTGGGTTTGGAGTGACAGGCAAATTTTACCAATAGAAAATGCTGTGGCTTGGGAGCTAAAAAAGGCACGGTACCAAATGCATGCTTATCCCCACTGTTGGCTACAGCAATAAGCACACAGCTACTGAAGTATTTATGTTGGGAAATACATAGAAGTGCTTAATCTTGATGTAAATTACCAGGGAAGCTCAATATGAAATGCAGTGGTGCAAGACTTGTGAAATGACCATCCAAGTCAGAACTGGGCTGCCAGCACAATCTTGGTTTTATGCCACAGATATACTGTGAATTGAGCCCAGCTCACTCTTTCTAACAGCCGATGACGTCCTTTCTCAGTGTGCTCACACACAGCTTGGGAGCCTCGCTGTTCCATGACGAAAGCTGATTTTTATGGACCTTTTTAAAGCATTTTTTTTTCTCAGGAGAACTTTGTAATAGCTTTTAATCCACATTTTATTTTAGTGCAAGGTTAATTTTCCCTTTATGCAGTAATATGGATTTTTTCCCTGTCATACCTGGCTAGGTCTGACATACTACTCCCGGGCATAGCAGAAAAAAATGTGCTTGACTCCGTCGCAATTCTCGTTTCCCAAGTGCCCTCTCAGAAAGCTTTTTTTTCCCTCCCGCCACAGCACAGGTATTTTTTCCCTCTGTCGGATAACCCGACAAAGGCTAATTTAAACGGCGAGCAGACTTCCAGGCGAGAACGCTTCCCGACTCCGGGCAGCGCCCGTCGGGCAGGCACGTGCCGCACTGTTCGCCCGGGCCGCTCCCGACGCGCGGGGCTCGGCGGCTCCTCCCGGGCCGCGCTCCAGCCCCTCGCTGCCCCCTGTGCCCCTCGCTGCTCCCCTCTGCACTCCGCTGNGCCGCCGCCGCCGCCGCCGCCGCAAAGAGGTACAGGGGAGCGGGGAGCCCGCGCCTCGCCCGGCCGGCCGGGACTGCGGAGGGGGAGGCGATCTCGCCACCAGCTCGGAAGTCCTTGTGGTCACGGGAGGGACGAGGGGACAGGGACCGAGCGTGACAAGTGACCCCCGGCCTGCAGAGAGGGGTGTCGGCGGGGGCACCACCGCTGGTACCTCGGTGGGTGTCG
>VWZS01005825.1:404827-507651 GCA_013397075.1 Rhabdornis inornatus | reverse complement strand
CGCGCATCCCACCTCCCGCAGCAGCTCCCGGTCCCTCACACACGCCCGTAATGACCGGATTCGGAGCAGCGCGCATGGGCAGCGCTGTGGCTGGACGTGCAGGGGGAAATCTCGTAGGTGAGGGGACCGCTGGAGGACGTGACCCGGTCCCCGAAGCGTCACACAAAGCGCTGATCTGCTGGCATCCCTCCTCCAGCCGGGATGTGCCCGTCTGCTGGCATCTCTGTGACAGGGGAAAGCTTGATAGGCTGTGTTGAAACACGTGTGGGCTGCCTGCACTGCTTTTAGTTCAGGTGGCAATTTGATGCATTTAGCCCGTCACAAAGCTTTTCTCTGTGTTAAAAACTAACCACGACTGAAACGGGAACAGAATCATTTGTATCCTGCATGACTAATAAATGACGTAGACATACCATTATCATTATCACTGTTTAGGTGTTGACATTACAAGGGTTTTTTCATTTGCTTTTTCAGTTAGTGTTCTTTGGAAAGATCAAAAACGGTGTTGTACAGGTATGGGAGAAATAAACTTTAGTCAGTTTCTCAGCTCTCATAGGAAATCTTTAAAACCATTCTTCAGCCCACAATATTCCTTCTGGTGCTTACATTTGTGCTCTTAACATTTTTTAGCCTTGCTGAAATGAATTCAGTTAGAAGATACTGTGGGTGTGTCAAAATAAAATTAATTCAAGCCTCTGGATTACCAGCTGTCTTTCCTTTGACCCTGATGTCACGTGATAAGGTGAACATTATGGATTAGGAATCATTACGGTTTAGGGTTTACTTTGGAAAACATGATGCACTGACATTTCATGAGAAAAAGTCTTGAGCAGCTGACTCCTTAATATGAATTTTACTGTGTGAGAATGAATGGCACTTGATCAAGTGTCTGTGTAGATAAAAACTCATCCAGAATTAGACTGTGTTTAGATGATGACTTTTTGGTAAACATTGAAGACTGGGATATTGAAAGTAGAGCATTTAAAATACAGTACATTATGCATTTTCTTCTTGCTGATTTTTTCTCCTTTTTTTTTGGCTAATGTTGATGTGGCATTTCTTTTAGTATTCTCTGTCTCTCTCTCTCATATTCACACAGAGACACTTTTAGAAAATGTCCTTTTGTTTATGCAGTATCATGGTTTCCTTTAACCTCAACAGTGAAGGGATATGTTAATTATTTCCCTTTTAAATTAGAAGTGGGTGTGTTTGGTGTTCATATGCTGCATCACTGATATTATGAGTGAGTTCTGGTAATTCAATGAGGAATCCTAGAACTTTTAATTAAATGTTAATGTAGTGATGGGACCTTCTAAACTTAGCAGTTGAATTCAAGTCCTGGCCTGCCAAATTTTTATGCCATTTACTGTCTTCTAAATGTCTTTTTAAGATCTGTTGCAGCTGCTAGGAGGTGCTAGCACTATGTAGATGTCAGTGTGTTGCCCACTACAGACAAAGAGATAATGAACTCCTCTGTAATGCAGAAATGTAGAAAAGTCTGATTTCATTGAAGTCCTGGGGGATTTTAATGTACAAGAATGTTAGTGGACCTGTGGTTTGTATCTTTAGACTTACAGCTTTTGTTTTTCGGCTTAAATGTTATTTGGTAATAACCATAGCGTTGGATGATGCTAGGTATTGCTTACTAATTGTTAGCAACAGTTGGATGTCTGTGGACAAAATTATGTAACAGAGCTGCAATGCTTTGAAAAACAGTATTTGAGACATCACAATGAATTCCCATGTTGTTTTATAGAACAGAACAGTTCAAGAACATTTTGCACCTCAAAGATGGGAACAGTCTGTATTTCTTTTTTTGTTTCTGTTCTTGTGGTTAAGTTTTTTTTTTCCTTTTTAAATTGTTAGAAGACTTACTGTGGTCAGAAACCTGGAGTTAATTTCAAGCTGTTGTTTTTTTTGATTTTTTTTTTTTTTAGCTACACATATTATCTGTTCTTTTGCTATTTGAACACTAAATAATCATGCAGAATTTCTGTCATGGTTTAACCCCAGTCATTGACCAAACACCACACAGCCCCTTACTCACTCCTTCAACAGCAGGACTGGGGAGAAAATCAGATCATTAAAAGCTAGAATACTTATGGGTTGGCGTAAAGGCAGTTTAATAGGTAAAGTAAAAGCTGTGCAGGCAAACAAAACAAGGAATTAATTCTCTGCTTCTCATGGGCAGGCAGGTGTTCAGCCATCCCCAGGAGAGCGGGACCTCATCATGCATAGCAGTTACTTGGGAAGACAAACTCCATCATTCCAAACATCTCATGTTCTTACTTCTTCCTCCCACTTTATATACTGAGAATGATGTCATATGCTATGGAATATCCTTTTGATTATTTGGGGTCAGCTGTGTCTCCTCTCAGTTTCCTATACACCTCTGGCCTCCTCATGAGTGTGGCAGTACAAAAAGCAAAAAAAGTCTTGGCTCTGTGTAAGGCCTGCTAAGCAATAACAAAAACATCTCTGTATTATCATTACTGTGTTCAACACAAATCTAAAACACAGCCCCATGTGAGCCACTGTGAAGAAAATTAACTCTACCCCAGCTAAAACCAGTGCAATTTCTCAGAAAATGGAAGAATCAGAACTAGAAAGGGCACGTGCATTCTTCAACAGTGTTTCTTAAAGGTGTACATAACTTAAAGTTAGGCAAACTGACCAAAGTGCTATGTAATGTTCCTTTGAATCTTGACCTGTGGTTCATCCCATTCTGTGTGGACTGGTAGAAAACCAAAATAGTAGTAATTTAGAAAGTGATGTAAAATTTCTTTTGATCTTGAATTCATGTATTTATAAAAGGACCTCAGTATCTGTTATGAGAGAGAATGGAAGCTATGTGTCTGTGAAAGATGTGAATAGTAGGGACAGGGCTAAGGAACATATACTGCAAAGTAACTTGATCTGTAGTGTCAGCTGCTGACATCAGTGGAGATAATTCATGGAGTACAGGTGCTTTTAGCATGTGTGGAAAGAAGTGTAAGTTGACTCCAAGAGGTGATGTATATAGGATGCTTATAAAGTGAAAGTGAGATTTCTCACTCGAAAGAGAAATGAGGGGTGAACATCAGCAGGATATGACTAGTGCCCGTCTGTTAGGCAGTGGATAGTGTCAGGCAGGTCAATATTTTTAAGTCTCTCTGTAGGTGTACATTTTTTAAACAAGTTTCCAGAGAGTTTTAGTTCCAAACTGAGTTCTCTGTGTTATGTCATTGCAACTAGGACTTAAAAGATTCCTTCCCACATACAAACCTGTGTGTATATTGTACCCTATACTCTGAAGAGTCAAGAGACAAGGCTAATAGGACATAAGTTTAGTATTTCAGATCCTAAGAAAGAAGAATATTGTGTAGACTTAGATTCCCTCTTTCCTGAGATTAATTCCCCAAATGCTTTGCTTATGTAATCTGTTAAAGCAAAAGTCAAGTTTCCTCTTTCTTCAAGGGATTTCTTTGCAGTAAGGTCAATTTCAAAACTAACCAACACCATGCAGCTCTAATCCTGCAATGAAAGCATTTCCATCATGGCTGATGGCATTTAAACATTCAAAGCATTCTGCGTGCTGTATTTGGAGAACAGAGCTTGTAAAAGATTTAATTGGTAAATTTGCATTCTACTTTCCTGAGAAAACAAGGCTTAGATGATTGTTTATCAGCTTGTTCTCACCTAAATAAATTTTGAGTCTGTTACCCAATATCAGAAAATATTAAACCAATTCAAAAATCTTTAAGATATTATCACTGAAAATCAATGGCTATTTAAGAGAAAGAGTCCCAAAATACTTAATCTTCTGCAAGAAGAAAGGTAGAATTTAGCCATTATATAACCCATTCAGTCCATGTAATTCAACATGTGTAGAACTCCGGCTTCAAAAATATGAAGGAGAATATGTCCATTGTGGAGGGCTAGCTTCTTAGAATGTGCAAAAATCTGTGTTTTTTTTTCTTTTTTAAAAAAGGATCTAGCTTCAGGATTTTATAACAAGTAGCAAGCCTTGTACACTGAAGGTGTACTGCAGTATAGTACATTCTGTGTGTTCCCTTTTCACAATCCTTCTGTATGCTGTTTAATGTTTTGGCAGATAAATTTTTGGTGATCTGGAAATTACGATTTATTTTTTATTATAATTTATTTAAATGTATGTGTACAAGACCATAACGAGTTCTAGTAACTCCTTTAAAAGTATTTACTTCTGTCTCATCTGTGGGGATTAACCAGCTCCAAAATGCTGCTCTCAAATACACGTTGTGATTGCTTTTAGCGTTTTACATCAAAGCTCTTGTCCATATCACTTTCTTATAGTTTAATAACTGGCTGAGAAAGTGAAAGCAGAGGGAATTAATACGTGTTTAAGGTTTAGAATGTGAGAAATAGTAAAGGGCCAGCCTAAGGTGTTAGAAATAGGTGGAATTGCCCAGACTGACTGGAGACATGAGTTTTTTGTGTACATGCTTTAACTAGAAATAACCACAGCCAAAGCTGAGGTAGGTCTTCTATAAGAATGTGTGAATTTCTTCACGCAACAAATAAGAACATAAGATGGCAAGACGCACTTTATATTTAACCTCCTTATTATTAATTTTTTCCTCTGAGTTTTTTACATGAGTCGTTCTTATTAGGCTTGAAATGCTAAAGTCAGAACAGTGGTTCTTTAACCTGTTCCAAGAATCCGCTTTAAAATAATACAGCAAACAATCATTTTTAATTAATTCAGGCTGGAGGAAGGAATCCACCCACACATGTTCTAATTTCTGATCCAGCTACTTAGACTGACAGTTTTTTGAGATTATAGTATTTTGGAATAAGAGGCAGCATTAATTCCTGGTGCAGGGTGGATTTTTCTTTTCTTTTTTTCTTGTTTTCCTTTTCTTCCCTCTTCCCTCCCTCCCCGCCTCCAAAGTCCAGACTCCTAAAATTTACAGGTCAGGAATGGTGGTAGGACACAAATACATCCAGTGTGCATACCTAATTATCTCCTTTTCTTTCCCAACTTTTTTTCATAGATAATAACTCCTTGTTTACTGAATATTTTTCTCCTAACCAAGAATTCTGTCTAGAATATGTGAGGTCATATGTCACACACTAGCAACTCAGGCCACAGTAGCAAGCATACAGACCAAATCTTGCTTACAGATGTAAAATTCAGACCAAAATGTTATGTTTGTTAGAACTTTGTATTGATTCCATCCATTTGTTCGAAAAAGGAAAGGGAATTCCTTGTGTTTGCCAATAAAGATATTTCATGAGCTAGCTCCTGCTGATGACTGCATGTTATTTATTGTGTTTTACCAGCCTCTGTTGTTGATAGCCAATTCCTAGTTTCTGTTTTTCTGGAGTTTTCATGTTTTCTTCAATCCAAAAATGTAGATAAGAGAGATTTTGAAGAAAAGGTTTTTTTGCACCACTTCTCTACTGTGGATAAGGTTGAGATTAGACTTTTTTTTAATGATTTATTTTTATTAGAAAAATTATAAGATTTCCAGAAAAAGTAACTTGGATTTGTGTGATTTTTGTACTGACAAATAACGAAGATCCCTCAGGATTCTTGCAATGCTTAAAACAAATAACTGTTACTACTCACATTTTTTTCAGCAGTTCAGTGTCCATTAATTGCACCTTAGCGTCACAAGGATTTTCATAGGACTCTTGCTCCCTGCCAGATTCCTCTAGCAGACATTATCTTTGAATCAGACCTTGTAATAACATTAAACTGTAAAGCAGCTGTAGCAGTATTATGCCAGGGAACTCTTGTGAAAGCTTAGGAGGAATAATGAACATTCCTGCAGAGTGGATTATCCAAATACCATTACAGTGCCTTATTCTGTCCCAACTGATGTGTATGTACTACTGTCATGATTCATGGATTTAAGATGTAATAAAAAAGAAAGCTACCTAAAAGTGAACAAAAGAGTATATAAAATTTATTTTTATAGCTGTATCAATTGCTTTTAATGGCAAATTACTATATCTTCTCATTGTTCACCTACCCCAATAAGTGGAGTTAGAGGTACAAGAAAAATCAGAACCCCTGTTTTTCTGCACACTTCTAGTGATAGTGAGAGTTGATTTAGGATTTAATTTGTTTTTCTACATACACACCTGCTCCTTAGATGAACCCTGAGGATTTTTGATGCCACTTTCACTCAGGCTACCTTTAGGTTTTGATGGAAGATGCCGAATGTGGCAATTTATTACTCTCTTTATGCTAACTGGTCAACAGCTTGTAATCCTGTTCCACAGAAATGTCTGGGTAATCTCTACTGTAAAGAATTGCATTATATATTAACTTTCCCAGAGTTTATCCTGCACAAGGAGTGCAGAACTACTGCTGTACATTTGTTGCTGAATAACTTTTAGACTGGGAGAAGGAACAAATAGCATTATTTTTACATATCACTGTGTTTCTAAATATGTGTGATAAAATACTGTGTGGCAGTGATAACTATTTTGTTCATTTTCTGAGCACTTCTGCAATGGTGATAATGTGAGTAGTCTGAATTCCTCTGAAAGCCACAGAGCTCTATGGAACCAGGAGAAATCAATGTCTTTCAAAGAGTACAAAGTAGCATGGTAAAAAATACAGGGCTTTTGAATTTGGTATGTGAAACCACCAGGAATAGAGCAAGCATGTTTGTGCAAATCCCAGAGCTGGTGATTGGGATATGGTGCACTTGCACATCTAATTTAAGTGTGTGAATTATGCATGGACTTTTGTCATGTCAACAAAAACATGATTGCAGACCACCACAAGTAATGTTTCTTATGTTTAACTTTAAGCCATCGCTGACATTACTGAATTAGTTAATATTGCCAGGAAGAAACAATTCTTGGTACTGTTTCATCCCTGTGGATCACTTTTTTAGTCAACTTTTATGACAGTTGTGGCAAAACTCCAATTGAATGTATCAATTCCTGCATGTATATCATGGCATAAAGCAGGATATATTTCTCATTGGTTTTTGATTTTGGTACAATTGGAGATTATTTTCTGTTAATCATTCCTTCTTAAATATGATTGAGCCCTCACACTAAAAGGTTTTCTTTACCATGGGAAAAACACCCACACATTTAATTGAAAAATATATTTGTAATATGCAGACTGAGTTATTCTCTTAAGCACAATGTCTTTCTACAGCTGGACACAGCCTTCTAAATTAGTTCCATTGCATTAAGGTTGTGTGTTGTGTGGACTTAGGGTCTGTAAGTGTCACTTTTGGTATGCTTATGTAGTAAATATGAGAAATATTTTCTAAATTCAGAGTAGGTGGGAAGCCTTTACATGCATGCCCTATAATCATTGATTATGCATGCTGCTTCAGCTTCTTCGCCCCACTGGAGCTTTGACATAGAGAGTAAGACAGTCATTTGCCAGAAAAATTAATAGTTAAATGCTTGTGTCAACTTCATAGCTTTCTAACTAGAGGAGAAAAAGTATTGAATCTGCCTGCCATATTGGTAGGAGTTATTTAAAAGTGACTTTGAAGCTCATAGTTTAATTGGTGAAAAAACTTTTGTGGCATATAAAAGTGATGGGAAAGCAACAATAACAATAATCATCATCATCTGCATTAAGAGCTCGAGTCAGTTCTAGGGGAAATGAGACACTGTCTCACAAGAATAAAGTGGAACTCAAGCTGTTAGATTGAGTCATTTGTCTGTTCATTGAGGATAAATCTTATCTTTTGGTCAGGATTGGTAGACTCATGATTTAAAATTTGGCTGTATTTCTTAGAGAATAATATCATTTATAATTTATAATCATTGCGTACACCTTGCTCTAATATGTTGGTTCTTCATGTTGCTCACACATCTGGAGGCTGTTTGTACTGTGTTGTGCTTCCACTTGCAATATGTATTTGTCCCAAAATATCTATTTAAAACTTCTCTAATTCAGAGGTTTTTATGTTGCTCCTTGTTCTGCCGGTGTGCTTTTTGCCTGCACCTTAATTAAGTCCCATAATGTCACTCAAAATAATAAAATTGCGTGTGTGCCACAAGTAAGAGAGAAATCAGTGCTTGGTATAGTATATTTCTTTGGACAGGGTGCAAAACTGTGTGTATAGTTTTTGCACAGTGTTTCTGTTTTTCATTATCTCGGAAGTCTGGGTTTTATTTTAGTAATTTGTGACTTTTCATTTGAACACACCTTATAGATACATGTGAGATTACAGAAACATATAGTTTGTCAGTGCTGATTTTAAAAAACATTGAGGAACACAAATGCACTTTTTGAGGGTAAAAATTTGGAAGACAAGACTATTTGTATCTATCTGTAAGAAGAAAAAGAAAAATAATTAGATATTTTGTGAGATTACTGCTAAGAAATGAAGCTTTTTTCTTCAGGAATTAACCTTTGCTGATATGAAACCTTTATATTCCAGGCGCTTTGGGACTAAGGTAGAAGTGCAGTATAGGCAGAGGATGGTATGGTGCTGGATAACATGTATAAAATAGTTGATGAGAAAAATTGTGGTGATGAGCAAACTAATGAAAGGTACACAGTAATTTCTGATTGTGTTTTGCATTATAGAAAACACAGATAATATCCTTGGGGTTTTGATCTAAAAAGCAGATACAGGAGGATAGGAAAGCTGATTTATTAAGTTATCAGCTCTGGGTATAGGATTTGTTGTTAGCATGAAAATGTTTGTGAAATCAGCTTTGATATAAGTTAATTAAAGCTGAGGAGTGCTTTCAGCTCAGTAGCTCTAGGAGAAATAGGTATTTGAATTCAAGGCTTATGGAACGTTCTAAAGAATTTGGTGTGAAAATGCTGATAAAGTAATGGCATTACATAATTGATTGTTGAACAGGTTGTATGAACAGCCTCATTAGAGGAGAAATAAGAGGAAGCAAATATGATGCTCATATTTAAAATGGCCTCCTGTGGTAAACTTGTAGTTGTAGAGTTAGAACTGAACACATTTTTAGACATATTAAAGTATAGAATTAGTAAAGACATGGATAAATACATTGTGTTGGCAAGATCTAGAATGTTTTTTTATATTATATGGAGAAAAAACTGTCAAAGAACATGTATTAGACATATTAATAAGGGCTATAATAGTAGACCTGGGTTTTCAGAAGAGCAGTTGAGAATATGTCTGAGTATTATAAACTATGATATCACAGAAAAAAAGGAAAGAACTCAGTTTATGGAAAAAATCATAAAGGTTTTGACAAGCTATATGTCTATCTGTGATGAAGTTAGTCTTAAATTGAATTGATAGATGTGACCATTAGTTACGTTGGAAGCTATCCAGTAATTTTTTTGTAATTCTTATAGTGCTCTTTTTCACTTAACATGAGAAAATGCAGCACACCACTGAACAGGGTTCAGCTAATTTCTTACAACTCAGTTATTAAAGATCCAATAAGTAGCAAGTGTTCTGCTTTGACTAAGCTGCTATGACTGATCAGGAATTCCAGTTCTACAGACAATCATTTGTAGTCCATTGTTGCCTGGAAAAGCTGACCTGGAACAGAGACTAGACAGAGCAAAAGGAATAAAATAAGTATTTATTGAAAGGATATACCTTGGGCAGTGCAAGAGCCTGGCCAGGGCTACACACAAATCAAATCCAAGATGGATCCTGATCATAAGTTCTACACTTTTGTAAGTTTTGGTTCTACTTATCTACCGTATCAATATCGACATATTGGGGTCCGTTGTTCAACCACAGCCCCAGGCTATGAAGTCTCAGCCCCCTGGCTTGCCCCCTTTCCCTTACCGTTGTTTATGCATTTTGGGTACCAGTTGTCCTTGATTCTCCAGCTGGGAAGGGATTATTTTGACTAACTACCCTATGAAGAGAACTTATTAGCACCTGCAATGAAGTTTCCCAGTTACACACCAAGCAGCAAAGAGTCTGAAAAATATAAAAGCTAAAACCCGAGGCATCACCATCGATTTTCATGTCTCTCTCACCATCTCTATGGAAGATGGGATAATTTGTAGGCAGTCTGCTTCAAAAGTGGTGAAGTGTGTTGTGGCTTGAATGTAGACTGTGCTTTAATCATCTACCTCACTTCTATGTATTTGGGAAACAAACCCTTTTCACATTTCTCAAGCAAGTAATGCTCAGTCTCACTTTTCCTTAATTTTATTTGTAAATATTTTCATGGAAAGACTTATGCATGGAAACATTAAAAAGCACAGCACAGAAAGTGCCACTGAACAGCCAGTTTGAATAAGTTAGGAAAAGTAAGGCTTAAATAGATTTATAGTTTATATAAATATAGGTTTGTATAAGTTGTTGCAAAGTGAAAGCAACTCCTACTGTAACATGCATTTTATGGACTTCAACTACTGCCTCTCTTCCTCTGCTTTAACAATCACAAAATGAATTGGATTGGATGGGACTTTTAAGATCATCTTGTTCCAATGTCCCATCCAGACTGGATTTTAAAACTGATAGGGATTTGGTGCATCCACAGCTTCTCTGGACAACCTGTTCCAGTGCCTCACCACCCTCACAGTAAAGAATTCCTTCTGTTTATCTAATTTTCTCCTCTTTGAACCCATTACTCCTTGGTGCCTGTCACTACACTTGCTGATGAAGAGTCCATCCCTGGCTTCCCTGTGGGCCTGTTTCAGATCCTGGAAGGTTTCTATGAGGTTTTCACGCAAGCTTGTCGACTCTAGGCTGAACAGCACTGATGTTGCTGTTGTGACAACAGAGAGTTTTCTTCCCAGTAACTGTTGCATGGGCTCAATCAATTTTGTGCCAAAGAAGCTGAGTGGCTGAGCAGTGTGTGCTTAAGACAACTTGACAGACCCCCGGAGTGAAATGTGCCTGTAGGAGCCTTTATACTGCTCAGGTGCATGACTTCCCATATGATCCATAAAAGGTGAGCACTCTCTTAAGCTACTCTTGTCCCATAGTGTAGAGTACTTTCTGGGAATTAAAAGGAAATGTAGCTGAAAGGTATGAAAATAAATACTTCCAATTATGTGAAAATCCATTGATGAATGAATCCATTAATTGACCTAAGTATCTTTGTAATACATCATTTAGTTTCAAAGTGAGTCAATATTATTAAGACAATCTAGAAGGAGATTAAATTAGTTTCCTCAATCAGTTTAACAAACTCAAGTAATTATTAAATTTCATGTTTAAAAAGCCATTATATTCTGCATAGCAGACCTTTAAATCACTCCTGGAATTAGTTTAAAAATGTAGCATCTGTCTACAGTATGACAGTTCCTCAACAATTATTTTCTGGAAGCAAAACTGAACTTATGTACTCCCTGTTAAACCAAATCCACAGAGAGTCCAATGAAATAATTTTCTCTCAATCACTACCTGGTTTTCCTTTATGGCTGTCAGTTGAAATATCTGAGTAAAATTGTGTTATATGTACTCATTTTAGAGAAAAGTTAGGTGTTTTTGAAATTACAGTAAAATTCTTACTGGCTTCCTCATGGCAAGAATTCAACTCCATGTCATTATGGAAGAAGTGTAAAAACAGAACATAACATTTTGTTCTGTTTTACTGTTCTGCTGAACGTATTTGTGTGCAAGCCATTTATTTCTGCAATGTCTGGAAGAGCAAGAGGGGCCAGAGGGTCCCAGGGGTGTCAGAATGAATTGTTAAGCTGAAGTATTAGCTGTAGTTGAAAGCTAGGGAGTGAGTGGCTACACAGGGCTCTTAAGAAACATTTAGTGTTGTTCCTGTTTAAATGAGGCTCTGTTTCTATCTTTGTATCAGCTCCTTTGATTCTACAGCAGTACCTTAACAAGAAACAAAAGATTTAAGAGACAGTAATTCTGGAAATGGTATACAAGGGGAAGCTATTTAAAATTACATATACAGAACTATAGTAGTTCTCTTTTGTTAGGAATTAAACTTACCTATGTCAAATTTGCGATGTTTTCACTGTATCAGCTGGGCTGAAGAAACAGCTGTTCTAAGTCTGTGAGGATCAAAATATTGACATGTCGTCATATGGTGCTTCTGCAATCCCACTGTTCTGTTTCATAAACATTAATCACTCCTACATATGCACTTATGAGTGTATCTATGTTTTATGAAAAACCTGACAAGGAGTAATGCCAAACAGTAATATAATTATTTATGTACAAATAATTCTTGTAATTTTTACCAGTGCTAAGAAACTTCAGCAAAGGATTCAGCCTTTCTTGGATAAAGTGTCTTAAGAAGTAAGCTCAAGGTTTTAGAGGCTTATTCTAAAAGAATTCAGATTAATGTTTTTTAGCAGAGCTAATTGTATCTGACACCTTATTAGATTTTTAAGGTGGATTTAATGTGTAAGAATGTATTTAGTGTTATTGGACCTAAAGAGATTTTAAGATATGATACTTCTCATCCTTAGTTTCCACTAGAAAATATAATTAACATGAAAGTGAATTAGTATATTTGCTTTAGATTTATTTATTTGTTTTTAAATTGGCAAGCACACACAATGTGCTTTTTTCCTGAATATCTTTGTAGCTATCTTCTTAAAAAAACCCTGAAATATTAATCTGTTTTGTCTCTAGTTAATGGATGTTCTTTCTTACTAAAATTTTAACTGAATTTTTGTCCCTGGTGTGCTCTACTGTACATCAGAGAACGTAAGTTTCATCACAATTATGTTGTTCTAACTAAGATCCAACATATATAATGTTTAGAATGACTGTATATTGCCAAGATGCATTAACAATCCAACCAAATTAATTATCTAGGGCTTTCAGAATTAGGCAACAATGTTGAGTAGATCTGTGTTTTTGATACTAGACTATGGATGTAGCACTGAGATAAAGTGCATGTAGTTTAAAGCAGACAGATGGCCCATAGGCATGACCTAGCTGTGGCAATAGAGACTGTAAGGAGAACGTAAGGAGATTGTAGGTATTCTGAGGCACTTCACTTTTTAAAATAGTATTCTTAAGAACATTCTTCATGACTTCAGACAGATCATATTTGCCACCCTTGGAAGAAGCCTTTTTGTGTTCCAATACTATTGTTATACTTCATCCTCTTTCTCTATGGAATGTTTCTGCATAACTTCCATTAAATTGAAATTTTTGTATCTGTCTAGAATAGATGTGTACTTGGAAGGTGAGCTAAGCTGTTCTTTCCACATTAATAAATGAGGTCTGTACACTGCTATTTAGATAAGTGCATTGTATTTTTGATATAGTGGATGTGTAATGGAATACTGACTTAATTTTAGTATTCTAGTAATATTGTTAAATCTAGCAGGTTCATGTCTTCTGCCCACAGACAAACTTATCCTTGGATCTGGCAGCTTACTTGGTACAAGACCTGAAAGGGAAAGATGAGGTGCACACACCTTGAATAATTTGTTTGTGTGTCAGTCTTCTGCCTCATAAAAAGGTTCAAGAAGATTATTTTAATAGGCGTGGAAACAGAAGTAGTTCTTATCTTGGAAATATGTTGTCTGAGAAAAACATACATTTGTGCATGAAACTTTGTCTTCCTCAGAAGTGGCATGGTTGGGAATTTTTTGTTTGGTTTGTGGTTTTTTTGTGTGGTTTTTTTGTGTGTGTTTTTTGTTGTTGTTGTTGTTGTTACTTGTTTTGGTTTTGTTGTTTTTTTTCAAAGTAAGAGGCTCTCTTGTCAGAATGTACTTTTGAAAAATAGCAACACTTCTGAAGTTAGATACTCTGTGATACTGGATAGTCTGTTGTTGCATTCAATTATTTGAAATTATTTGATGAGAGATTGTTTTCCTTAAAATCTGTAATTAATATACTTGTGAGAATCTGGGGCCAGGTTTCCTTCCCAGATAGGCGTGTTCAAGCACAATATTCCAGGAAACTCTTCTGGCTGATACTTCTTAAGCAATGCATGCCATAATGCACAGGTATATACATATATATATATATTTCACACATATTCTGTTACTCCAGTCCTGGAGAATATGAATGATTGTGAGTATTGATGATTAGCCCCACATGTATCAGCTGACTAACAAAATAGCGACGTAGTGAATATGTGGTTTTAAAATGCAGTATTTGTGTTACGGCGATCCTCAGTGGTGTGGAGAGAATGGTGAAGCAGGCTGTAGAAAGAGTTGTGTAAATAGAGTTACTGTCCTTTATTTAAGAGTGGTACACTATCAGTGTTCTTGTTCTACATGCTCAGTATGGGATTTTTGAAAATTATCCGGTTATTGCTTTTTGCTTTAGAGGAATGCTTAGTGTTTGCAGAGTCAGGCCCCAGAAGGACAAGTAATGCATGAAGGACGCAGAAGTTTAGTGGCCTTCTAAATCAGGTCACAGCCTGTTTTTTTGCCTTTGATAACCAACTCTTGTAAACAAACTTGATATTTGAACAACATAAATAGGAAGCTATAAATTTAAATAAAGGTTAAAAAATAATGCCCTAGATTTGCATCTGGATTTTGTAACCAGTCTTAGAATGCTGCCCAGAGCAACAGCATGCCACATGGGAAATCTGATAACGTTGTGAATCTTTCAACTTTATGCGTTCTAATCTGAGTGTGGTTTCCTGTAGTATTGCTGATATGCCAGATAAAACAAGCTTGCATCCAAAATCAACCTCTGTTATAAATGGATGCTCTCTGTTACCCCTCTTTGTCCTGTAATCTGTGATTAACTGTTCCCTATCACAAAAGGGAAAACATTATTATATTCATTTTTGTGTGTAGACTTACTTCCAAATGGTAAGCAATTGCTGTTTACATGACTGTTTAGTTCAAGTGCAGTTATGTTTTATTTTGTGCTGCTTTTATGTGCAGAAATACTTTTATTCAAAGCAGCATCTTCAGGGTTTCATGTTTCTTCAATGGCTGTAAAACTTTTCACCATGGTGATGAAATTATAATGATTTGGCTTCCTCAAAGTAAGCTTTTTTAAAATTTAGTTGAAATTATATACAATAGATTACTTATGAAGAATTAAACTCCAACAGCAAAATTGGAACAAATTTTACGAACAAATATGAAAAAGCATGAACAAATAAAATTAACTGTTTTGCTTTTTCTGAGTGCTAAGTAGAATTTATGAATAAAAATGCCAAGAGCTGGTCCTTTTTTGTTCCTTTTCCCCTGTCTGAGCAGACTTCCATCAGATGTTTAGACATGAATTCCAAAATCTACATTTCGTAATTACACTGAGAGAATTTTGGTGGTTTTGTGCTCTTAAATATGTAGTATTACACAGCAGTCCCCCCCATTACACTTAAGGATTTTCATATTTGTAAAGAAGCAAGCAAATTTTGCTGCTCTCTTATGCTAGAAGTTTCTTAAAATTGTATTTCTCTAACTCAAGATGGCATTTCAAGAACATAACTAACCAAGAAAAGGAAGCTACCACAGAAACCGAAGCCACTGAGACATGAGTGCTGGGGGAAGTATCTACACAAGTTAACATCAGGCATGTAGCTTGATTAGGGAGATGTTCTGTCAATCATTAACAGAGTTCTTCATACAGAACTTTAGAGTACAAGTTTGAGGTACTCTGATTTTTCTTCTGAAGGAGGCTTGCTCAGAACTAAATAGAGAGATTAGCTGCCCCAAATTTAGGGTCTTTACTTTCTTGCCTTATATCCTGGTACTGTTTAAAGAAAGGGAGGTCATGAAGAAAGAGCTAATGTAATTGAATAGTGGATTATATAATTAGCAGTTGAGACCAATACTGTTCAGGGCAAAGAAAGAATAGTAATGAGAAAAAATATTGGTGATGCTACAATATACTTTTCATGTTGAAAGACTAGGCTAGACTAGTCTCCAAAACTGAGAAATGCTTCCTTTTGTTTTCTGGATCAAACTAATATTCAAGAATTCAGGACAACAGGTTGAGTAAAAAGTGTGAAAATGCCTACTCCTTCCCTCTTCTTCTCAAGTAGTTTGGAATTTGGACCAGTGTCCTAGGAGTTGAAAAGCATGTATCTCTATCCTTTTGGACTATTACGGATCAATCCTCTGTACTGAAGCTATCTAGTTTGTTTCAAAAATTATATTTCTGGTGCTTTATTAGATGTGGATGAGTGTCATAATTCACAAATCATGTACTACTTGGTGGAGGTGAGAGTAGGTAAATTCTTAGAAAATGAGCAATACTTATAGTATTGCTAGGAGTGAAGTTGAAATAGCCAGAACTAGAAAAAGTCAGAAGCTGAGACCTACTCTGAAAAACTCAAAACTCCATTTTTATCTTAAGTGCTGTCATATTTGGGTACTACATGTTGGCCAAATTTTGTCTATAGCTTGCTACAAGTACTGCAGGCAAATTTATACAACATACGAAGACATAGAACTGAAGTTTTCAGTGGCAAAAGTGGCAATAGAAACCAACTACCAATGTCTTCCATAGCCATTTTATTACACAGCTATATTCACTGAGAGTCTAAAAGACATGGTTTTAATTTGCTTTATAGCTCAGCTTTTCTGTGAAGAAATTGCATCTGTAAAATATTACTTGCAGCTGTAGTTACGGTTTAGTGATAGTAGTTAAAGATTGCCATTATGAAAGGAAAAGGAAGCATATTTCCAGCTTTCATTTTGAAGTACATTTAAGCTGAATTCAAGAAATAAGTATTATTGTGACTTTTGTAAACACATTAGAAGATAAGAGCAGGAAACCCTTGTTCCTCTTATGGTGGAACAGTGTCAAAATGACAGTTTTCATCTTATAATAATTTCCTTTGACCTGTCTAGATAGTGCAGAAAATTCTGCATGCCTGTCAGGAAATTGAAGTCTGTAAAATATTCCATATGTCAGGATTACAATGGCAGGGAAGAAAGCATAAGAATATGGCAGATTTGATGTAGTGAGAACCGCATGCCTCACAACAGCAGAAAGATTTCCCAATTATTATTATGTGTATTATTATATTACTGTATAAAGTTTGCTGATTAGTTTTTTTCCCAACTAATTAAATTTCTATCTTTCTGAAAAATAAATAGCCCAAGAAATCAGAATCATATCTGGAACTTGGCTTCTGTATTTATATGGCAAAGATAGTACCTAATGCCAAGCAATCTCTTAAAATTGAGATTTTCTGTACAATGAGACCACCCTTAAGGCATCCAAATTTGCAAAAACAGGGATATAAACCAAATCTCCCAGAACACACTTCACCAGTACACAACTTCTCGTGGCTCTTCCCATACTTTCCTCTCCTCTCCCAGTGGGATCTTACCGTCATAGTTTCTTTGGGGAGCAGGGATGGTAGGTAAGATCTCGAATAGGTTCCATGTAGAGACTGTGTTTTAGCAACTGGTAGGTTGCCACATGTCATAAAGCTTTCTGAGGAAAAGTGGTGAAGTTTCTTCAGTTTCTTCAGTTATTTTCTCGTTTTTCCAAGACACGGGATATGGTCAGAAATTTTGAAAATGTGAGTTTTTGTTGTAAAATGGAAATGTTGTGTTTCATTTGTGTACCATGACAAACCCCAAATATTGTGAAAGGAGCAGCTGTGTGTGATCTCCATTACCTTCGGAGAATAGGTGTGGTTCATGCTTACTACCTCACTAGATTTGTGTACTTCTGCTTGAAAGGAACTTGGCAATCTTGTCACTGAACTTCAATAAATCAAATATAACATAGCTGTTTTCCTTTGAGATTTTTTTGTACTTTCTAATCTAAATCTGAGCCAACAGAAGATACTTTCCCTCAACAACATCAGACATGATAAACAACTGTTGTTGGGAAGTCTGCCTGTCCTTTTGAGTATATGAATTGCAATTGTGCTTGACTGGGAGGTAAATGTTCACATTCACATGCAGTGTGGAAGGTTCTTTCAGTACGTGTGGCAAGTGGGCTAGCACAATTTAAATGCCTTTTCAGCATGCCTCAATTTTTGGCTTGTAGAGGTTTGAGGAAGATGTTGAAAATTGGGAGAGGCAGTATTTGTGGTGCCTTTCCTTAAACTCTCTGCAGCATATGGAACATCGATAAAGTTACCTGATCAGCTGAGAACTGTGAACATTTTAAATGAATGTATTAAAGCCAGATGAATGCCAGATACTTGTTTTTTTAAAGCCTTTAATTGGAATTTAATAGTTTTTATTTAGGTGAAAATGGCACAGCTCTATTTTAAAAGAATATCTGGGTCCTAGTGGGCATGATGAGCCATTGTGGACACTTGATTTACTGTTTGCGCTCCTGAGAGCCTGGATGCTGTTTCAAGATTTTGGAAGCCTGTAGCATTTCTGGATCTCACTTTTTAATGTGGTCTCTTTTCATGAATGAGGGAAGCCTTAGCTTACATACCAATGTAGTTAGGCTTAGAATTTTGAAAGAGGTATGATTTTCTTCAGCAAAGAAGAAAAATTCAGGCTTAGATGCAACAGTAGTTGGAATCCTTCAAGCACTGGTCTACTGTGGTGTTTCAGTGTTTGGCATGAAGGAAATAACAAGTGAAGACAGTCTGTCTGTTACGTTCACATTGGAAATCAAACTCAAGAGGATTTTATCCTTAATCCTTTGACTTTGTTATACTTTCTAAAAAGCTGTTAGATTTTGGTCTTGCAACTTATTTTCTTACACCAAAGTATGAAAAACTAATGCTGCTTACATCTTTTTTGTATTTCTGTAATTTTCTCTCTCTTTTTTTCCCCTGATGCTCTTTCCCCCATCTCTACTATCTGAAATGGATTTGAAAATTATTTGTTACAGAAATCCTACATTATATATTCAAAGATGAGGTCCAAGAAGCCATAAATCTTGCATTTTAAGCTCAGAATGTTCACTAGGCTAGATATTTCATTCCTTGAAAACAAAAGTGTGAAACAGGGAGATGGTAGACACAGCTAGGCTGTTACACTGGCTTGCCTGCAGATTAGGTATTGAATTGGACAAGGTTTGTCAAGATGATGTTATACGGCAAATCCCTGTAACTATGGGTCTGGTTTCAAGCTTTCTGTTCTGCTGGACTGTGTCAGATACAGAGGGATGTGATCATTTAATAGACCAACTAGTTTACATGGGGAAAAATGAATGAGCTTTATGGGTTCCCAAGTCTTTGTTTAGATAAGGAAGGAGGGTACCTTAATAATACCTTTATCTCATCAAAAGACTCAGGGAAAGAAGTTGTAAGTTTCTGCAGCCTGTAAGGAGAAGTTTTTTGAAACCCCAATAAATTCTCGTGAACTTACAGTTGTGATCTGCTGATAGCCACCTTCCCTTGGTACAGAACTTGCTAATAGCCACTTTCCTTTGATGCAGAACTTGATTCAGGAAAACAGGAGAAATTACTTGCAGCTTGGGGTTGTGAGGCGTATAGGGGAGGCAAGATCTTTAAAGAGATGAATGGCTGTAGCTTGGTGGAGAAGTAAAAATTTCAGGAACATGAACTTAGAAATCTTCTTAAAGGCTTGTGAATAATGACACAGGTCTATTATGGACAGAAGTTACCTTTATTGCATGTTGTAGATCTGTCTCAGCATTTAAGTATCAGGTATATGTGATTATTTTTCCTCTGGGTGCTATTGCTATATGTGCTATCTGGGATGTCCCATATATTTTGTCTGCATCTAAGGTACTCTCACAAGCCTTTTTAAAAATATAAGACACTCAATTCCATGTTTTAAAAACCCAGGATAACTGTCTTTCTGTGGTCTCTGCAAAGACATATATATTCATAAAGTAAAAAATATTCAGGCTTTAAAACACACATAATAATTTAGATTAGAATAGCTAGACTTTGTCATGGAGAATATTGAGCTACGTGTGAAGTTACATAAACTGGCTTTTTGGGAGCATGGAATGACTGCGATTATAGTCAATGAAGTATTGAACATTATAGCTGAACTCCACTGAAGTTAAGCTGCATTTGACAAAGACAACAATTCAATAGAGTACAGATAACTCTTTCCTTCCTTCCTGTATTTGAGTGGTGGTAAGTGCAGGCGTGTTGTTAAAGTACAGATAAAGTGTATTTCTCTGCGTGTGATCTCAGCGGTATTCCTGTATGAAAGATAACTTGGCTGATATGTGACAGCTCTGGCTTAAACTATGTGTGTTCATTTGTAACAGGATGCATGTGCAAGTATTGCATTGCTGGCAATGGATTCACTGTCTATGTATTGTCTTAAAAGTTGTGGTGTTTTATAAAAACATGTTAATTTTAAGTAAGCATGTAAATGTATTATATTATTATGTAGTAATCTATACAGAGACTATCTGATCAAGTATAATATATCTATTAAGAACTGTATTCAAGGAATAATGGACATATTTCATACATTAAGCAAACTAAATTAAAACAGAATAAGCGTTAGTTAAAGCCTAATCTGTTTCTTGAGCTGTAAGTGTCAAGTACTCAGAGAATTACTGGTAGTTTACATTAAGTAATAGTAACATTATTTTAAAAGATTGACAACTGCTACCCAGTATTACATAGATTGTGAAGGTGTAGAGGAAGAAAACACCTGAGAAGTTAAAAGGCCGAAATCCAAGACTTGTGATTTTGTGCTTGTCTTGTTATGAAGTGCATTGAGGCTGTGTTACTCAATCAATACCTAGAAGCCAGGTAACTAGCCCAAAGCAGACATGCTAAAAATATAATACATTTTTCAGTTCTGTTTATGGTGAGTTTGGAATGCTGATTGCTTTGGCCAGCAACTGGGAGCATTCAGACCAATGTCAAGGTGCCATTTTGCTGCTTTGAAGAATCAAAACTGTTCATTTGACTACCTAAATCCCTATAAAGTACACAGTAGTTTATTTTAATTAAGTTGGAGGGACTTAGGTGTCAGCATATGGGTCTTTCTTAGTATGCTAGAACATTTTATTTAGGCAAAAAAAATTGAAATCTGATCTGCTGAATATTGTGTGCTTGTTGGAATGGAAATAGAGTCAGCAGAAGGGACTGCCCTTCAGTCATGAGAGAAACAGACACAAATGATGGGTGGCTTGTCTCACTGTTAACTTTTCACAGAATAAATGAACAAGTAAGAAGAATTGTGTTTTAAATTTTAGAAACTCCTAGAAAAGGGGGAACTTCAATTTATTTTAGTGCCTGAGGCAGAAGATTATGTAGACATATACAGAGGTGAAAAGCAGTTGTTCTCTGAGAGGTAGGGACAGGGTGAATGGAAGGACTCAAGCAACCTTTGCATGGCCCAGACCACAAACATAAAAATTCCCTATCTGCCACCTTCCAATGTTTTTAGCACAGAAGTGAATTACAGTTTAGTTGGAAGATATTTTGAGCACCACTTGGTTTTTGCAAACAGCTGTCCTTAGCTTTTCTCTTTAGTTTTTAAAACATTTTAGTCTTGATTTTGAACAGCTTGAAATTTGTGATTTGAACCTGTGTTTTTTTTAAATACTATTGCCTTGCAACACATGATTCACACCTTGGAACAATATCATTATTCTCTAATACTATTATTTTGCTATAATGTACTTTATGTGTGAAGTACAGAAATTCTTGAAGCTGCAGTGTTTCTGTTCACTGCCAGATTGTGCCTTTGGATGGTTATAATCAGGAGATACATACAGTTACTCTGAAATACAATTCAGCTGAAATTAATTAGTATATACAAGTAATAAGTATATACATATTTTGAAGTTATAGTAAGTTTATCAGGGCTAGTAGTCTGTGTTATCTACCTGCCATCCAATCAGTAATTTAATGCCATTTATATTAAAATATGCTCTATGTAGTTTTTAATTTGAGGTGTTGTGAGTAATATGATTTTCCCATATGTTTCTACAAGACTTCCATTGTATCACTTCCTTTTAGTGATTTTTTAAAACACAGTAGTATATTTTCTGTTGGAAGGAAAATGTTTCTAACAGCCTTTCAGTGTTATATAAGGTCTTACTGTTCTGCAGTTGCAGAGTTTGTCACATCTTGTAGATGATGTAACTTACTTAAATGTGCAAGTGGGATGATTGAAACTTAGCAGCAAACAAGCCAAGTGTATTTCACTTTCTTCACCCCCTGACTTCACCTTGACTCAAAATGTCACTCCCATGCTTATGCTGGAGGACTGATCTATTATTCATTTTAAGTCCCATTTTTCTTTCTGCCTTCACCAACCCCATGGAAGGTGCTGTGCATTATGGAATGTATGCGTAAGAATTGTGTCATATCTGTGTAGATTACAAAATTACAAAAGCTGTGGTTTTGCTTATCCAGTATGACTTAAAGGCACCAATGAAGCATTGAAAGCATCAAATTATATTGTGATATCTGCAAGTGCAAATTTCAATCAAATGCCACCTGAGTAAAATATTTCATTTACTGTTTGGAAGCGTTTCAAGTGATTTGTGCTTGGGATTTGCATATCACAGTCGGTGGCCTTGCTGTGAAAAAGTCTTCTAGTTTGAAGTGTTCTGAAATATAAACTGTTTGGCTTTGTGCAAATACTTAGAGATCTGCTGGTGTTTAGAAATATTACACAGAAAATTATTATTGTATGGGGGATGAAATATTTAACGGAAGACATGGAAAATTACAGAAGAGTAGAAAACAAAAGTAGAAAACAAAACAAAATAATGTGAAGAGCTGTACATAATACATCATTGAGCAAACTGGCTGACAAACATAATTTTAATCTTCAAACTACCCTGCTATGTTCAATATTATTATAAAAACCCTCAGCCTTTAGGTAACTAGAAAACACTAAGTATTCACCGAACACCTTAAGCACTGTAATACTATCAGGAATAAGACTGGTTTTTGTTTAAATTGGGTTAAAACATAATGATTTATAGTGACTGCTCTTTGAGAGGGATGAAGGAGAGTGATCATTCTGCATCCTCTTGTGCAATCCAAATGATCCTTCCCACCACTACCTTGAAGATGGACTACTTTGTAGTACAGGAAAGGGTACAAGAGAAAAATGTGAGAGTGGAAGAGACAATCCTGAATTAATAGGAAAAAGCACAGTGCTGAAAAATGAAATTCAGTATCTTTTTAGCACATGTAGGTGCTGACTTGCAGTCCAAATCTAAAGATTCCTGGCGCACTGCTTGGTTTGTTGTGTCTGCATTGTTCTTCAGGATGAAGTTGCCATATGCAGCCGTTCTTCCAAATGTCAGGTGTTAGAGGAGGTGTCTGACAGTGTCTGTTTTTTATGAACTAGGTCTCTCACTTCTCATATGAGGACTGAGCTTTTTATCTCTGTTCAGTCAGAGGTATTCCATCTCGAAAGAGGATGTTCTATGCATCAGTATGCAGACACTATGGTGGGGTTAAGTAACACCTTTCCTGTTAAAGCCAGATTACCAGTCAGATAAAGAGTACAAGTTTGTTTTGGGAAAACTGGATGATGTCTCTATTGGTAAGGCACTTCATTTGACAAACAGACTGTATCTCAATATCTATTCCTTGGTCCCCACCTTTTAAAATAAAGTTACATATTTATTATATTTAATTCACTGATTCTGTAGTGAAAAATATAGGGATGCTCACTAAAATGAGAACAGGACCTTAAAATTTGCTTTAGACTGCTTTGCCTTCCACTTTTACATCCCATAGCATCCCATGTGCCCTTACAGAGAGTCAGACAGCGGAATTCACACAGAGCATCCTTTTAGTCCTGATGAGTAGAGCATGATGAAAGATAGTTTTAATTTTCCTTTTCCTGGATTTACAAGACTTCAGACTTGAATTGTGGAATAGAAAAGGTGGTCACCACAACCATACCAATGTTTTTGAGTGCAGGTTGCTGTTGTGCTGGTCCTGTGCATGTGGCAAGCTCACAGATGAGCTGGCAATGAGACCTCTCCTTTGGTCACAGAGAATGTCTGCAGGTGAACCCTGAACAGACAAAGGTATTCAGTGTCTGCTGTATTGTTGTATAGTGCAAAAAACAGAAGAACAGAAATAAATCTTAGATCATAAAATAACTAAGTTCTGTGAAATAAATCAAGAGTAGTAATGATTACAAGAATATTGACAGACGATTGGCAAAGCTGCTGAAGCATGCAAAGCTCAAGTATTGCAAGTAGGTTGGAAAGATTTGTGTACTACCTTATGTCTATCTCTTTACTAAAGCTTATTATAGTTGCCAGTATTTTTGGTCTGCTACTGAAAAGCAGGAATCAATTGCTAAGCAGCAGAAGAAAAATGCATAAATGAAGAATATCTTACTATCAGATTCCATTCAGTCATTTGGATGAGAGAAAAAAAGTATTATTTAAGAATCAATGTAATGAAGAAAAAAAGTAGAACCATTATTGATTGAATTCTATCAAAGTATATTTAGGAAGATTATATTGACAAAAAGTCTTACATTTGTCCAGATTTAACTGTAATACTTTATGTTTCTTTCCAATTCTGTTAACATCCTTTTTTTTTGCCCATGCAATATTTTTGTGTGATCCATGGTAATGTAAACATGAAGAGTTCTAATGTGCCCTTTAAGGATCCTGGTCATCCTACTATGAAGATGTGCATGGTTTCTCTAAAGATTTTTTTCTTTTCTTGTCCTTGGATCTTTGTCAGTGCATATAATCCTTGTCTCTCATTCACTGGATTTTATGAATACTGAAATGAGCCAAGTCTTTGTTTTAAGGCACTTCATATCTGAATAGAAATGCCTCTTTTTGCTTCATAAATTACTAGAAGGGAGGCAGGATGGAAGATTGAAAATCAACTGTCTTTTTGTCGCACAACTCCGCAGGCAAGCTCTCAAAAAATAATAATTTTCAGTCAATACACATCTCATCTGATTTGTCTTAGAAATTAAGGTTTTTTTATGCTTTATATGAAATGTGTCTTGGAAATGCCACCTTTAGGTTAGCTGCAAATTAAGAGAGGGTGTGAAGCCTAAAAAAGACCATGAAAAGTGGGCAGTACTGATTGAGCAATCTAGACAAAGTGTCTGAAGTAGCTTCTCTCAGAAACAATGTCATAAGGCAGGTAGGCAGGAAGAAGGAAAGGGGTAAATAAAAGGAAAAAATTAATTGAACCTGAAAAATGGAGGAATACACTGTCTCCACTTTGAATGAAATATGATAAATTAATTCTACATTTAATAAGTAAATTCTATGGATTTCTTTAGGAACCAAACCAACAGCACACACCTAAAAGCTAATAGAGAAACTCTTCGTAATTGTGAGTGTAAAGTGAGAAAAATAGATGGATGAGTGCACTATTTGGACAAGAAAGCAATAAAATGCTTTTCCTAGAAAGAGGAATTGATCTATAAAGTGGTACAGTAAAAGTCAGTACTCTGGTACAGAAATTAATTTCTGGCAATTGCAAATTGTGTACCCAGTTTTCATATAATGTCAGCCGTTCTACCTTCAAGGAAGCTATCTGCCTGTATCTTATTGAATTTAACTTTGAATAATATGAATTATTAATTTTGCATAGTTAATGGTTACTCAGAATCAATAAATCTATGGTTACAAAATCATGAAGTGTCATGAAATATCCTTTTGCAATCCAGCAAGAGAGTGAATTTCCACTTGTCTTAATATGTACGTATTATACCAGTTACTGTTCTTCTTTTTTTATTATAACCAGTCTGTCCAAATAAAAAAAGACACATGTTCTCACAAAAATTGTTATCTTATGAGGATGCAGAGATCCCAGGGGATCCCAAACTACCCTATCACTTTCAAATTCTGTGGAGAGTTTCATAAATTTTATAACCAATCTTGTGTACACCATTCATTTTTCATAACAATATTTTTTCCCCCTGTTTTTAGGTTGAGTTTTTGTTTCTTTTTTTTTTTTTTCCAGATAGTCTGATATGCTTACACAGGCTTGAATCAGGAGCAAATTGTTACATGGTAGTGTGAATTTCATTTTATACAGTTACACTGTAGAATTCCAGAAAGGGATAGGGAGTCACAGAGGAGTGTTATTACTTCATGCACTGCCAGCCTTTCACTTGTGCTAGAGTATCTTTCCTGTTTTTCTTAAACTGTGAGTTTGAGACAAACTCAGCACTCTGCTGATTCAGGACGATTTAGCGATGTGGATGATTGTGTCAGATTGTGTCAATGGAGAAGATACAATAAGAGAAGCTTGAGAAGCTTCTGAAGCTTCAGTACCATGTACTTCAAAGAGCCTTTATACCTGCCTTGAGAATATTCTACATTCTGAGTTTTTGTCATCTGTTTTCTCTACTCTCTATTCATCCAAGAGTTTTTCTGAAGTGCAAGAAATGTTTAAGAGTAGCCTATAACGAAAACAAAATTTGAATTTGCAGATGAAAATTACAATGTGGAGTTGTGGGTGGCATTCTGTTAACATAATTTTAAATAACTGCCTCACCACATTCTTGTGGCTCTGCCCTGTTAGTGTGAAATCGTAAGTCTGTATTAGAAGCCTGTCACAGCGCTGGGCTTAAGAAGATTCCTTTAATAATGAAAAATTGCACTGCTCTGACGGTTCCGCAGCTGAAATGTAAAACAAAAAAAAAAAATTACGGCTTTCAGCAAGGGGCTGTTAGAGTTTGGAAGGAGTTTGATAGGACTTCTAGAGGAAAAGGGAGTTGAAACCTTGTTTGTGACTTGGAACTAGAAGGCAGAGGAAGGAAGCCATCTGACAGTGTATGGGGCAGTCTTATCAAGGGAAGTTTTTATATTTCTTTTGTCTTTGAACCTGGTGACCTGAAGATCACATTCTATTCTTAACCTGGATGCTGTTTTTGATTACAATTGTATGCTTCATGCAAATGAACAGTGCTCTAAAATAAAATAGCAAGAAATATCATAACTGAGAAATGAGATGGTCCTGGTGCTGTGTATCAATATTTCAATTCTCCTTTATTGCAGAGAAACTGTACATGACAGCCTTCTTAAAGAGGCCTTTTGCATTTGGATGACTTTCTTGTAATTACCTCTGACTGGGCTAATGAATGAGGCATATGAGGTATACAGTAATGATCTGTAGCAAAGCTGCGTTTCTCCTGCAGCTACATTAAAAATAACTCTTGTTCAGTATGAGTCCATGTCACTATCAATATTCAAAGCTAAATTGATTTAAGTTGGTTTTGGCAGAGTAAAGAACACCCCCTTTTTAAATTCAGATAATAATTTTTCTTCTAACGAGCTATTCAGCTTTTATTACGTATGAAAACACAAAATCACATCTACCAACAAGCAACAATAAAAAGTAATCATTTTCCAAAGAGGACATTATTTTTTATCATGTTTGGGCTTTTAAAAAGGTATTAAAAAGTCATTATCATTTTTAGATACCACTGGTGAACTTGTTTATGAAAAAGGAGAATTAATATAGGTGTCTGGGTGTTTCTGACTGTTCTTGTTTTCTCCAACATCCTGACTTCCTTTTGGGGATAATCTTCTATTATATTACTTCACACTGGCATACACATGCAGCTTTAACTCATGGTTCTAGGTTCTTCTCCAATCACTGGTTCGACATAAAAACTGTGCCTCTACTTTCCACGCAGGAAAGGTCAAAAGCCTAAATGAGAATGTTTGCATTCACTTGCCAATCATTTGAGGCAATGCTGTACTAAAGATTGAATGTATTGTGGTATTTATTACATTTATTCCTGCATTAGCTATGCCTGGGAGGGAAGGATTTTTTTTTTCTGTTTATAAAATCAATGCAGAGAGTTTTCTTTGTAATGTTGTTAACATGAAGTACAATGTTAACGTTGCTCTTAATTAATTCTCATTTACCCACAAAAATTTGTAGTTTGAATTAGGTGCTTTAAGGTTGAGAAAGTCAGCTGCTTGGAAACTACCAGCTGAAGTTCCAATTTTGTTTACTCTGTTTAAAAATGCAGTGAAAATATATCTACAAGCCTGAATAAGCACACAAGCATTGATTGCTAATGAAATTGGTTTATTTATAAATTGTCTCTTTTTTAAATTTGGCCTAGCTACTAGCTTTGGGCCATAGAGCTTTAAACCACTCAAATGCAGAAAAGTGTGGCTGGTAATTTACAGAATCAAATGTTTCTGGGTATCTTCAAGATGCTGTGAAAGGATACATTATTAAATTAGATCTCTAAGCATCCCAATTAGCCTGTGGGGTACTTTTTGCATCAAAGGATGAGATACAGAGCAGCTACTGTAGGGGAATGCTGAAGAAAGGTACACTTTTAGTTGCTCCATTTTCAGATTCTTCTATTGAATAAACCATACTGTTGGATGCAATCAGTTCATGCTTTTGTAATACATCCCACAGCACCTCCTTCTCTGGAAAAGAAGGCATTCTAGACTCTGATGAGGTCCAACATACCCTTCTCCTTTTTGGTTTCATACCTATGTAGGGTAAGGCTGTGGGAGGGGGAATTTCCTCTCCCTCTTAACTCTTGATAGAGGAAGGCTTACAGGGAAGGGCAGATCTTCAGAAAGGCATCTTCATGCCTTTCTTATGTTTGGGAAGTGCTTTTACAGTCTGCAGTCTCTTGTACTCATTTTGTACACCTTGATGGCCACCTTTGCTTTAGCTTTCTCAGCTTTTCTAGGAGTAATGGAGCCTTAGACAAAAATGATACCATGAGGCTGTGCTCCTCAGCTTCCACTTCTGGCGGAAATGCAGATCTGTCAGAGTTTTAGCTGACTAATTTTACTAACAAAAAAACAAAAATGAAACTGATAAAGATGAATGCTTCTGGGCCTGAGTTGTGATAAAGACTGGACCATTGGTGGGCTTCCACTTCTTGGGGGTCTTGAATTCAGTTATCTTTTTTATTATTGTTTCATTAAATTTTAGGCTAGTACTTCGATCTGCTTTTCATATGAGAGTCATTTTTTTTCCCAAAATATTTACCACTCTGACTACCACTGTCATATACCTATTAACATTTTGTTACAGTTTTAATTTTTAAAAACACTCCTATTAAATGCATTCATCTAAATTTCTTATTACATCTGTTTTAGTTGTACTCTCTTTTCTGAGTATTCATCAAAATAAATTATTTTTGCCTTGTAACTCTTTTTTATAAAATAGCTTTTGTACTGCAGAGTTCTTTTATTTACTCCACTTTAAAAGCTTAATGGACACTCAGATTGTGTGTACTTCTTTTCAGTTATAGCTGGGTAGAAGTGCAAAACCATAACAGAATAATGGAAATCTCTTAAAACTTGAATAATTCAGACGTTTATAAGGTTTGTTATCCATGCCAATTTTTGTTATGTTTTCCTTCATTAAGGTAGTATATTCATGATATTATATTGAGTGGGCTCTTATCTTAAACTATGTGATTCCTTCAGGTTTATTTCCTAATTTTGTATTGCATTTGCTTATTTGAAGCATAAAGCAGTATTGTTGCCACTCATCTCAATTTAAGAACTTGTGCCACTGTCCACCATAGTAGTGTATTCTAATTACTCAAGAACACAGAATTGGGTTTTGAAGCAATGGTTAACAATTAACAATAATAACTGTAGAAGACATCAAAAGCTTAATTTGGAAAGAAAACCTGTGCTTCGGAGTGACACTTTTTCCTAATTGCCACTGTGAAAAATGGCTGTCATTTTTGCTGTTAGAAAATAAAAGCATTGACAAACATTAAAATAATATCAGCACTTACTCTCATATACAGCTAAGTGGTGTGAAGACATGAAAATTAGTTTGTGATTGTGCATGCTTCCATTACACTTTGGAGTTCTTGTGTACTGCATAACTTGGAGAAAAAATCATACATTATGTGCTAATTCTTTCTATCCAGAAGAAAGCAACTTCGGTACTTTATGGATACATATATTCTGTGTAAATCCAGCAGGAGTCAGCAGGGCTGAACTTGCTGGGAATATGTTTTGCTCAGTGCATCTCAACAAAAAAGCAAAACTACAAAATCTTAAAAACAAACATGGTACATGGAACGAATACTAAGTGAGTAGACAGCTCTCTCAGATACTCTATTTTTTACCGATTTCAGTTTTAGGATAGGAATCTACTTACTATGAATTGCCATTACTATGGCTGATATCCAGAGATCCCATTTTGCTGGTAACTGTGCAAGTAGCAGCGTTAGGTAATTGCCACAAAGTGGTTGGGAATGCCTTTTATGCCTAGTTGACTCTAAGTATTAGCTCCCTTCAGAAAGAACTACATACTTTATGATTAATATACACAAGACCACTTCAGAGCATGTAGTTAGTTTTTTTGTTATTTTTCTTTTTGTATTAAAAGATATAGCAATGTTTTCACCTGATATATATAAAGTAATGGAGAAGATGAAGATGGTGGATAAGTAATGTGAGGGAAACCATCTAGTAATGAGACTTCAGAATATTTGTCTCTGCCTTATTGTTGTCACTTCTCAGATTTCCCTTTCTAAAAACAGTTTTGTCTCCTTCTTACATTTTCCTGTTGTATTTTTATTTTCTCCTGGATTCAGAATCCAGTGAAAACAAAATCCCAAGCTCATATTTTCATGTAGAAGGCATCTGTTTTTTCCTTCAGTTTAGTGATGCCAGAATATTAGCAAGAGTTTCAAAAAAGCTTCACCTTGCCTGATTTGTATAGTGCTACTTTACAAAGATACACTATACAGTCAATATTTCTAATAGAAAAATAAGAATTTCTCACTACCATTGTGTCATGACTGAAATAAATCATTCTAATGCATTCAGATTTTATTCTTGTGAAATGATATGGGAAGAAAATGTCAAAAAAATACCACTGCAATATATATGACTGGATGTTATTTCAAAGAAAACCTCAGTAGATACTTGAAAACGCACAGTTCTCTAAATGGAAAAGCCAATCTCAAAGTTTTTTAAAAACCTAGTTAAGATAAATGAAAATGGCAATATAAACAAAAGAATACATAATAAATAAAAAAAGAAAATAACTGGTAGTAGTTAAAATTTATGAGAAGATATCTGAAAGCTAAATAAATCTGTGGAGAAACTATCAATCTTTTGGTATTTTGGATAAGGACAATAAAAATTCTTTGAGACAGTAAAGCATCCTTATAACCACTGGATAGAAAATGATAAAATGATTTTTAAAACATTGCAATATTAGGCAAACTTGAAGGTCTTTAAAAGGGAAAAAGAAACATTTGGAAAGTAGAAGCAAGATGCTTCAGATAGTGGTAGGCAGATTAGCATTACACTAATCGAAAGAAAAATCCTGGAGAAGAGTGATAACCAGAGACAATCAAGAAGCATGATACTTTTAGGTTTAGTTAGGAAGAAGTTAGCCAACAAGAAATCTGGTGCTGGGAAATAGATTCATGAAACAACTGTAATAAAATGTTTATTAGGTGATACATTTTAAAAACGTTGACATATTTAGTGCTCTAAATTATTTAGCTTTCTTTGATCAATCTAACCTCATTAAAACTAGTACTCTGCAAAGACCAGTGTATCACAATTTTAATGATAACTGATATCCCAAAGAGATGGTAAACAGAAAATCAGGTAATGAGGTTATAGCCAGGTCCAAAAGATCTTTTCTTGTTCTGGGGCTGTTTATCATCATTATAACATAACTGCACAAAAACTGATTTTTTTTCCCGTAAATATTACAGATATCATAAATACTGGTTAAGCAATCATTAAAATAATCAAAATGAGACAGAGCTTTACAGCACAGCACAGGTGGCATTGGTATCATAATCACTCTTGAATAGGGTATGCATTTATGACCAAATGGTATAAATCACACATATGTATGTACTATGCAGACCCTTTCAGAGAACTGAATTCATGCAGCAAAGAATTTAAGTGCTGTGCATGGCCAAGTGTCCTTAATGCACATTTGTGGCTACAGGAGCAGTAATGCTTCTGCAGTGCTTCAGGGAAAGTCCAAAGAAAGAGTAGGCAACTGTTACTGCACTGATATTAGCATGTTTTTTTTTTAAAGATGTTGTCTTATTCTGGTAGTGACGTCAAAAGATTTTTGACTAAAATTGTGTGAATTGATTTTTCAGTGACTTTTTTCCACATTAAAAGTTTATCCTTATATCTTTGGCTAAAATAAAAGTTTTACCTGTTTTTGTTTTAAAGTTTTTAATTTCTTCGCATAGTTTCAGTATTTACAGCCTTTTGAAGTAAAAGAATTAATAAAATATCAAAATTACATTGATAAGAATTAGTTCAGCAGACATAAGGTCCTACTTTTGAAATATTTTCAGGGAAGAGACTAGTCATGACTGTAGATTTTTCTTGGAAACATTTTCCTAGCTCAGCTAGGTAATGTAATACAAGAATCTCTTTGTGAAAATCCATAGGCTGGGCACTGCATGTAACTGCACTAGATGAAAATGGGTTTTCTGTGCTTTCAATTTTAGGACTTTGTATTAGTCTATCATCTAATTTTGGCATTGTCTAGAACGATTAATGGAAATTACATTGCTTCTGATGAAACAACCAATAGATAATTCTGAAAGATTTTTTTTTTTCTTTGTAACTTAAATATTGATTTTTTTTTTGTCTGTCTTTGTGGGATTCTTTAATCTTAAGGGTTTTTTACTCTGTGTATATATATGCATTTGATTTACTTATGAAGGGAATCCCTTTCAGACTTTTTAGGAAAACTTTTTAAAGAATACCTTGTATCTGTAACATGAGAACAGAATTTGCAAGGAATGTTCAATTCTGCAGAATTTTCCTAATATTCTTAAGAAAAATGAGTACAGAATAAATTAAGTTGGAAAAATTTCAGCCGGACTGGTTTTGTTCATGAAATCTGGATATGTGTTTAGGATTTATTCTAAGCCAAGCATACACAAGTTTGAAAGTGCTATCTTTAGAAAAACCTTAGAGATTTTGAAAATGTATGTGTTGTTTTTTTTGTTTTCAAGCAAGCTGTCAAAATAAATGAGTTGCATTAGCTTCTCATAAATTTGTACAACACAAAATTCCGGTGAGAGAAATGATCATGAGAGGAAGGTCCTGCTTATCAAACCAGATTTCCTTTTATGATAAGGTAAGCCACCTAGGTGATCAAGAACAGCCAGTTCATGTTATCTTTCTGGATTTCAGTAAAGTTTTTCGTACTGTCTTTCACAGGATCCTTCTGTACAAAATGTCCAGCACACAGCTGGATAAACACATCATGAGATGGGTGAGCAGCTGGCTCATGGGTCAGACACAGAGGGTTACAGTGAATGGGGTGACATCAGACTGGTGATGTGTCACTAGTGGGGTTCCACAGGGCTCCATCCTTGGCCCTGTGCTCTTCAACATCTTCATTAATGACTTGGACACAGGACTGGAAGGGATTCTAAGCAAGTTTGCTGATGATACTGAATTGTAAGGAGCTGTTGACTCGCTTGAGGGCAGAGAGACCCTGCAGAGAGACCCAGAGAAATTAGAGAGGGCTGAGCAACCAAATGAAGTTCAGCAAAGGAACTGCTGGATTCCCCACCTGGGACAGGACAACCCTGTGTGTACGTACAGACTGGGAAACAAGAAGCTGAAAAGCAGAGCTATGGAAAGGGACCTGGGGGTCGTGGTCCATGGCAAGTTGAACACAAGTCAGCAGTGCCCTGGCAGCCAAGAGGGCCAGCCCTGTCCTGGGGGGCATCAGGGACAGCATCACCAGCCAGGCAAGGGAGGGGATTGTCCTGCTCTGCTCTGAGCTGGGGCAGCCTCACCTCCAGTGCTGGGGGCAGTTTTGGGTGACACAATGTAAAAAAGGTACTGAACTATTGGAGAATGTTCAAAGGAGGGCAACAAAGATGGTGAAGGGCCTGGAGGGGAAGCTGCACGAGGAACAGCTGAGGTCACTTGGCCTGTTCAGCCTGGAGGAGATGGAAGGGAGACCCCACCTCTGTTACAACTTCCTTGTGAGGGGAAGAGGAGGGGCAGGCACTGACCTCTCCTCTTTGGTGCCCAGTGACAGGACCTCAGGGAATGGCCTCAAGTTGTGTTGGGGAGGTTTAGGTTGGCTATTAGAAAAAAGGTTCTTCACCCAGAGGGTGTTTGAGTCCTGGAACAGGCTCCCTCAGGGAAGTGATGACAGCACCAAGTCTGACAGAGTTCAGGAAGTGTTTGGACAATGCTTTGAGACACATGATGTGACTCTTGGAGTGTCCTGTGCAGGGCCATGGGTTTGATTCAAAGATGCTGATGGGTCCCTTCCAACTCAACATACTCTGTGATTCCATGATGATTGTAAATGATAAGGGCCAAAGGAAGCTGAATTAACCTAGGGTGTCTGTTGTACAGATCAGTTATGAGAGTGTCTTTATGAAATTTGATCTGCTGCTTGTCCTCCTGCAAAATAATCCCACTGTGCAGAAATTCTTGTAAGCAGGAGCCTAAGCTGAATTGAATCAAACTTAGAGCTTTTATACAAATACTAGTTATTTGTATTGCAGCTGAAAGATGGTGAATCTGTCATTCAGCTGTTGTTTAGCAATTTACTATGAATTATTTATTATTCCGATATCTCTGTTCTTTTTCTGATATACAGGAAAATTGGTGGTGAAATGCAAGTGTATTTATGCAAATAGAAACTTGAGTTAGATTAACTCAGTGGGATATGTATGCTATAACAACAGCATGTTGTGTGGATTTTTTATTTTCTCTAAGTCAGAATTGAATGGATTTTTTTTCCCTGAATTCACTTGTTTATGTTCAGTAAGACAGACAGATGGTTATAGGAAGGGTGTCTGTTGTCTTCTATGAAACACATGGTACAGTAAACTAGACATAGGGAGATATCTGTGATCTTTTTATGTTCTTAAATATTTTTTCTAACTCTAGAGAAAATGCTGAATTTTTTAATCTGGTTCCTTAATTTTTCCCAATTCATTTTCTGAACCAGTTATACAAACCTCTTTCAAGTGAAGCATATGCTGCTTACTTAAAATACTTGCAAAACTACCAGTTCCTTTGAGGTGGAACTACTCATTCAATGGGAGGATGAGTGTCACTACTTTCTTTCTCAAATGCATCTTGGAAAACTGCCCATTCATTTATTTAGGATGCAAGGGAATGGCTTAGGCCATAAGGAGATGGTTTAAAGCTGTCAGGGGAATTTTTGATTGGATATTAAGAGAGTTCTTCAGCGAGAGGTTGGTCAAGCACTGGAATAAGCTCCCTAGGAAGTGGTCATTGTCCAAAACCTGATGTTCAAGAAGTGTTTGGGAAATGCTCTTGGATATGTGGTTTAACTTCTAGATTGTGTGTCATCAGGAGGTAGACCTGATGATCCTTGTGGGTTTCTTCTGGTTTAGGATATTATGTGATTCTGTGGTTTGGTTATAGATCAAAAGTACTTTTAACCTTTTAATTTGTACTCTTCTTAAACTATTTTCCTTTTGATTGTTTCCTGTGATTTTACAGGCATCACACTGAAACTATACACAACCTCTCTCCCTCCTTTGTTCTAATTTTCCTACTTAATTGATGAAGTAGTGTATTGTTTAACTAGTTTTTGATTGATAGCCTAATTTGACTGTTGGTTGTTTCTTATTTAAAAGGTGGAAGAGAAGTGTCATTCACATAATTAATTTTTAAAGTTACTCCCCTGTCTGGCTCATACTTCTTCAGTTGTTTTTTTCTCCTTTGTTAGCCAGACTGTTACCATATTTTATAAGAGGCAAATAAGGGAAAAAGTAATTATGTATGCATCTGCTAATGTTACAATGCTACAGAAGTCATCTCATCCCAGTGACTGCTGAAATGCAAACAAAACATAAATATCATAAAGAACAAAATTATGAATTTATATGTGCATGAAATACCATGGTTAAATGCAGTATGAAATTTGGATAACATTACAGAAGTTCTGAGCACCACGTTCAGAATATCTACTGATTCTGTCAAACTAGGCCTGGAATGAAAAAATAAGGATCTTCCAAAGAAGGTAAGAGTGGGAGGGAAGAGGCTGTCATTTAAGCTTGATCATGCAGTAAAAATGATGTAGGGGAGATAAATTGCACAAAATGACCTGACACCCTTAGAAAAATGAATTTTTCCCATTCAGGTCACTGTGGCTCCTGCTGGAGCAAAGCCAAATTTACACCACTTAAAATTATGCTGTTAAGTGGAAGGCCTTCTAATTATACTTTGGAAGTCTTGAGAAATCCTATATTGAATTAGGAAAAACTTTTTGGCTTAATATCTGAACTCTTAAAAAGTAATCTTACATTAGAATAGTTACATTAAAATATCTTCTTTCAAATGTATTTTACAGAAACTCTAGACAGTGAGATATCTGGAATATATACCTCCAGCTTCTCTGCAAAGTCTCAAAATATTACACATTTTGGGTTTTGCAGAATCCATATGAATTATGAAATTACTTTCTTTAGATAGCTAAATTGTGCAAGAGAAGTTAAATTACTTGGTCAGTTTTGAAGATCATACTTCATCAGTTGTTCAAGGCTGTGCAATGAATCACTGAAGATTAAAGGCTAAAACTGCTTAAGCTTGAGTGTTTGTTGCTCACTCTGTCAGCTGGATTGGATTTTCAAGGAGATACTGATAGAAATATTTTCATCTGTTCATAGAACATATCAAATAAATCAAATGATGATGACGATGACGACAAAGTAATATCTCTTCAAAGCATCGGTAAAGCAGCAACTTATGTGTCACTTCCACAGTTCAGTAGGGTCATGCTTGCCTCTTTAATCCAGTTATACTTTCAGTGTTGCTGAGAAGTCTGCAAATTTTTAGCAGCCATTGGCTTAAAGGCAAGAATAAAAAGAATAGTTAAATTGCTATATTTTGATTTATGAAACATTCATTGGAATGCTATCAGTATCAGGCTTTGGAAAGTTCATTATTAGAATGTTGAATATATCGAGGTACAGAGCTGACAGACCACAATACACTGGGGTGGTTTTAAGTTTGACATCCTATTGGCTTAATTTAGGTAAACCCAAGGTATTTTTAGCTTTTAGGTGGGTGTCAAAAATAGGAAGGAATAAAGAAGTAACATGTTCATTGCTTTATTTTTTTGTGCATGTAAGGATTTCACATGACAAATAGCTAAATCTAGGGTGGTTGAGTTCACAGCTGTTTTTAATACATTTGTTCAGATTTTTGATTATTGACAGTTAAAAGATTAATTAATTGTATACAGATTATTATTTCCCTCTAATATAAATAAAAGCCCCTTGAAAATTTCTTCCCTTCTAAAGGAATGCCAAATGCAAGTTTTTACTGGAGTCACTAAATTGCATGTATGTGTTATTAGAGTAAATAAGCAAAATAAATATGAATCTTCAGAATACTTGCATCAGTCTAAACTGGTAAAGGCTTGCCAGTGAGTTCCTTTTAAGTATTTTAGAAGTATTCAAGTTGAGTTTTCATGTACAGTGTGACACATCAGTTGTATAATCCCTCTGTAGTCTCTAGCCATATTTCCATTGTTGCTTTCTTCCATCAAAACCAGCTCCCTTCCCCAGCATACATAGAATGTATAACACTGGAAATGAGCTTTTAAAAACTGGAAACTAGAGTTTAGATCTTCAGAAAAGGGTTATGAGTTAGCCACTATCATCTGTTTGCAATTCAATCTTCTGTTTGTGGGTCACATCCTGTTTGTTTTTTATTACTGGGTATTACAAAAGTGTAAGATTTTTCCAGTCTTCTTTTTATCTTCAGATGTGGTCTTTTGTCTTACAGTTTTCCATTTTGTATCCTGTCTTGCACACAAAAAGTGGCTATTTTCCTTCTCCATGATTTTGTGTTCTCTTGATAATACTCTCTATAATTTAGTACTAAAGCATTACATAATTAAAGGAAGTGAGAATTCCCTGCTAAGTCAGGATGCAAAAGGTATTACCTCCACCCGGTAAATGGAGGTGCTAAGAGGTTTCAAACAAAATTTTTCCATTAATGTTCCATGCCCGTGAGACATTTGGAGTACAATCTTTTCTCCAAATATGAGAAACCACAGCTGGAATCTTCAGAAATTTTTGCTGCCAAACTTCAACTGCTCTCTTTTCTGCTTATTAAAGCATGCACGGATAAAGAGGGAGCACACATGAACAAGGTGATAGCTGGTTATCTTTTCAATATGGCATCAAAGGCGTGTCCTTAATAGGTCTGCATTAAGATAGAGTTATACTTTGGGAAAGCAATCATTAACATTGAAAAAACAGTTTATCTTTGCTGAACTTGTCTTCAGTGTCCACAGGAGTATTCTGACATGCAGAAATTTCTACTAAAATTTTAATCCAAAGCATAAAAATCTCAATTTGTTTCAGATAGGAGTTTTAATTGCTTAAACATTTTCTTAAGTGATACAATAAGAAGTCTGTGAAATAATATCACTTAGCTTCTTAATGGTGTGTGTTTACTTTTGTTCTTTTATGCATATTTTTTTGTTCTTTTATAGATTTTCTCAAGTCATTGTCCTAATAGAATGAAAAATGTCAAAAAACTGTTGCAAAATTCCACTCTTTTTGTTGGCCCTTTGCAGGCATCTGGAGTCCTTTTGGTCTGAACAGAGCATCTTGAGTTGTTCTACTCAGCATTACCTGGACTTCTACTAATTTTGCTTGTCTTCCGAAAATCAGATCTTTTTTTAAAGTGCAGTGTCAAAATGAAACTATTGCTTAGGTCTCATCTTGAAAAATATTTCATTGTTTTTAGTGCTGTTGCTAACTTCTAGCTATTAAGAAAATTTCTGGTACGAATTATTGAGACCTTAAAGCTGGACATTCTATACCTCTGATTCAGTGCCATGGAATGAAGATCACCCTTTTTGTAACCACATTACATGGGGTCTCATGATCTGAGGTCCATTGCAGCTCCTGGATGATTTTTACAGAACTGCTGCTCAGTAATTGTGCTTATTCCTGTGTTTGTGGAGCTGCTTATTCCTCTTGTATAAGTTTTGAATTTTCTGGATTTCAAGCTCAGCTTTTCAGACTTCTCTAGTTGCTGGAGAGCTTCTAAATCTGTTTTCTGGACTGTGCTATGGTAATAAGCATACTATTTGTTCTATTTCTGTAATTAATAAGCATATTAAATAGTACTGAATGTGGAACAGAATTCACATGCAGAATATTGCTTCTTGTATCCTTCTGTCTCTTTTACAATTTAGCCACATGTAAAGTAATTTAAGTATTTTTTGTACTATCATGATTTTTCTCTGAAATTAATTTTCTTCGTTTAGCAAGAAATACATGCAAACAAATAGCTTCTAAATTTCATCCACCATCCTATTCCCTCGTGGCATTGTGGTGACCTTTAGTTAGAAGATGGTCAGTTACTGCTCTGAGCGGAGGAAGTGTGAAATCATTTAAGTCTGTCCATTGTAAGAAAAGGGCAAGACTGTATGCTGATGTGGAAGAACACTTCCCAAAAAGCTGTAGGGGTATTTGACTGTTGAGATATTACAGAGATAATCTTGGGTATCTGAGAAACTGAGAACCTTAGAGTTTGATGAAAGGCAAGAAGATTCTTTTCCTGAGAAGAATGTAATGCTTGTGAAGATTAAGCATGGCTAAAAAAAGAATTCTGTTCCAACCTCCTAATATTTTCATAGCCTGCACTAAGGTCAGCAGGGATTCATTTAGTTAACGTGGATATTGTTTGAAAAACTAAGCATTTGCAAAAATTATTCTATGCTATTGATCATTTAAGATGTTCTTACCTATCAAACACAAAAGCAAATGCTGTTTCCAAATGAAATATTGTGATCCCTAATTTGTGATTACACCAGATGATGTCAGCATATTTACTTGATTGGTGTTCTTTTTATGTATTTGCAGAATTTGGAGGTCTGTTGTCCTAGTGACATTTAAAAATACCTCCAGGTTGGGACAAGAAACTTCTATTCCAATTAATATAGCTATATTAGGGTTCAAATGATCCTCATGTTAGATGACTATGCCAAAGAATTAAATTCAATATAAAAGTAAGACTTGGCATTTTTAAAATTAGCCCTAAATATCAACAGTTGTTTTATTGGATCAGAATAGTTGACTTGATTTGTTTTGTTTTTTTAATAGTATTTTTAGTAGCTAGTTTGAGTTTAGCCAGGTGAACAAAGCAGTAAATATATATATTTTAATGCAGATACGAAAGACCAGGGGTGATAGTCCAATCCTGTTACCACATTACTTATTTTGTCTGTACTTTTGTCTGTACAAAGGACCCACAAAACTAATGCTTTTATTCATAGGTGCAGTTTGAGACCTAGCGTGAAATGCTAAGGGAACTACTCTGGAACTGCTTTTTTTGTGACTAATGCATTTGATGTTGCCATGCAATTGGAGGAACTGCACTTTTTTTTTTCCCCCCTTTTCATATACACATAGCGAATTGGATTTTATAAAATTACTTATAGCCTGCTTATACCTCATACACATGTCACTTTTTAACCCTAGAACCTTTGCTTTTCTTCTTGCTCTAAGCTCCATTAATCCTGATCGTGCAAACAGGCCACACCTACAGCAGTGATGCAGAGTTGGGCATTCTTGCTTTCCTTTACAGGTACTCCAGAGTCACCTCAGTGTGCATTTTCAGGCACTGTCTCATGCCAAAATGCAGTGGTGACTGCCATTTTATTTTACACAGAGCATCTTGCACAAAGGCTTTACTGGGGTGAAAGCTTGTAGCTGCTCTTATTGTGTATATAAAGAAATTACTTGCTAGGACTTGAGGAAAGAAAAAGCTATGATCATAGCTTGACATTAGTTGAAGACTTTTCAGATACTGATCCAATTACAGCAGTAAAGTGATTTAGGTCACTTTTCATCTCTGTATCCAAGTGTACAATTTACTTTAAACATAGGCTTAATTTCATTGCCTTCTGTGGAACTGAAGCAAGCATTAAGTGTTCTTTGGATTTAAAGCCAATTCCTGTACACTGCTGATAAATTACAGAAGTAAAAAACTAGCTGTGGCTGTGCAGTAATCCTGATAGAACTAGACTGATATCAGTCCTGCCGCATCAGGAATTCATTTGGTTTGCAGTCTCACTGCAAACCACAGGTTTTTTTATTAATAGTATTAGTAGATGATAGTTAAATGGGTCTGATTGAAGACAGTACTGAAATAACTCCAAGCTGTACCTGAGTCAGCATCTGGCCATGTTCCTTCCAGTGTGTAGGCTTCTTCCTCTTACTGAGCCCCAGAAACAAAAATATCTGTAAGAAAGAAGTTATTTCCAGTTCCAGGTGAACTGATGAATGCTAGCAAATGTTAGTCCTGTGAGTACTTTTACTGTCCACGGGTACCTCTTTTTGTCTAGCAAATTTGATACAGGATCCTGTCATGCAGCATTATTTGAGTTAGTAATTTTTAATTACTCATTAAAAAAAGACATTAAAGGGTAAAACTGACACTCTGTAGTGGAATTTGTTCTCTCTAAGTCCCATAAAACAGTTGCATGAAATTTATTTTTTCCACTTTTCATATCTGCGATTGCTTTTTCTCAAGATTAATCTCTACACAGTGTATAATTGCACACAACTATGTTTCTACAAGCAATAAAACAGGCTTATAGTCATCTATTCTTGTTTTACACTAGTGTCAAATCTTAAATTTAGCTTAAAGCTGATAGTTCCCTATCTTTTAAAAATCAATTCCAGTGTCAGTTGTTTTATTATTATTTTTTTTTATCATTTTGTGATTCTCATAATACATCATCTAATTTGAAATAAGATCTTGTCTATACAGGAAACATTTCATGTTCATTATGTCCATAAAGATGGACATAATTATAGGTCCATCTTTAGACATAGATAACCTATGCTATTTTTAAGCATTTACTGTATAATCTACATACACCCTGTAGCTTTTAGTAGTTTATTTTGGTCTAGTTGATTTCCAGAAGTTTTCTAAATGTTCATTTAAGGTCACAGGAGTACTAAAAATATAAATGAGATATAGACTCATTATACCTGATGCCAGGACCAGAAGCAGTAGCTGTCAAATTTCTGCCATTGGGAAATTTGGGTGCCTCCCCAAAAGCTATTCCTAAGACTCAATCATAGATTTCTACATGTTTCTTTTGGGTTCATGGCTGCATAAATAAATAAAATGTGCCATTAATTATGTATTGATGTTTCCCGGTTTACATTTATAAAAATGTAAGGCAGTACTCTTACCCAGATAAATTTTCCTTTCATTTGTGACAGGAACCTTACACAAAAGAAGTTTTAGAAATCCCTGATGGTAATTCTCTCAGCCTTTGTAGGATTTACCTTTTGTCTTTCCCAGTTCCTACATTTTCTGTTTTCTTATACTTTGATTGATTCTGATGCTTCTAGTAGTTACTTATAATCTAAATATATTGTCTCCATTTATTTGTTGGCATATTATGGGTACAGTAAATTATTGTTTTATTTACTTTTTAGCAGTGAATTACCACCAAAAGCCTCTGAGGAACACAGGGATGTTCTCATTAGCTGTTATGGGCTTGGTGTAGTTCTGTGTGCTGAAACAACTAAATGGCTATTTAACATAGAGTAAAAAAGCCAGCTCAGGTGTTGGCAGCTGTGTTTCCAAATTATGAGACAACTCAGTACAACTGCACCACTACTGATAACTGAAGTAGTTTAAGCAGGGCTAGCTCTGGTAGTCCTCAGTGGCCTTGTGCATGCAGACATATCATAAATTACCTTACATTTTGTTTTTATTTTCCTTGATTCAAAGTCAGGAAAAGAGATGCTGTTCCCTTATTGCATAGGAAATCATAAGTTAAGGCTGTGAGCCTTACTGATATATGCAAAGTGTTTTGTGGCTTTGGGCATGTAAATTATATGAAGGGCAAACTATTCATCCTCACAGTTTCTTTTGGCCTTGGAGTATTTATAGAGGCTCCCTGTGGAGCTGCACTGTCAAGCATCCCCCAGCTGGGGAACAGCTTATGAAAGGTTCTCTGAGGACTATGTGTGCACACTGAAAACTCATTAATAGTCATATGCAGTCTTAGAAACAAGACTATTCCTGTGTCCTTTCTTCATCTGGAAAAATCTTTGGGTTTATTTCTTTCATAGTGACATCTCCTACTTTGGAGCATTTTTTTGTTAATGCTCAAGGTTGGCTTCAAAAGGGACTAAATGCCATAGAGCTTGTTATTTTAATGTCTGACAAAATTATTTTCTCAAAATAGGTGTTCAGAGTCAAACCTCTACTGGATACTCAGCTGTTTGCAATCCCTGCAGTACAGAACATAAAAAATACCTCAATATGTGAAGAACAGAGCAATAAATATGAAATGTGGAAGACTGAAATTTGAAATTCTGTGTCTGGGGCAAAATTTTGTGCACAGAGTAAATAATAGGTCAGAATAAAAATACAGAATTATTATGTAAAGTCATAACAGTGCCTGACTGGACTGATTCCACACTGCTTCTTTAGGACAGAATGTCCCCCTGGGTCTTTGAATGATGGTGCTGTGACAGTGCAAGCACCATGTTTGACCTCTGGTCTTTGAATTGTTCTCTGGATTCGTCGAGTTGTTCTATGGAGCTGAGCTGCGTAATTTCTTTGGATCATCATTTTTCTTCAATATGCAGCATTTCATTTATTGATCTAGTCATGACAAGTATTTACTCCTCTGTTTCTATTCCATATCCATTGCAAGGGTTTTTAAATCATAGCCAGTCATAGCTTAAGATGTAATTCTTTTTTTGAGTCATTTTATGAGTAATAGATTTATATTTTCATCTGCCTGAGGACCTGATGAAGACTTTTCTGTCCCCAAATCCATGGTTCAACTGTGTATGCATTTGAGTTGTGATCAGGATTGTGTTTTGAGTGCATATCTTGGTGAGTATGTTGGTGGTGCTTGGTAGATGGTTGGACTTTGATTTGGTGAGTTTTGTTTTTTTTTCTTTAATACATGCTGGTGGAGTGCTTTGTTGTTTATTTGCATTTGGATTTTGCATTTAGAAAGATTCCAGGATTTGCTGATAATGTACAACATACCACTTCAGAGTATGCAGGCTCTCAACTTCAGGAAAATTAGTGAGAACAATGTAATTCTAACATCTTTAGGATGGTTAGAATGGTCTATCCAAGCAGCAAGGAATACAATACTCGAGAATACAAGTTAGAGATCCATCTAGAATGGGGTCCTGGTGTTCACCTTCCATCTTGATATTTTGTTGTCTTGAATCTCTTGTCTCTAATACATAGAAACATAACATGACACAGTAGACATGAAATGTCTGCTCTCATGAATGTCTGAGATGAGTTCTATAATGCTGTAAGATGGAGAAAGCCTTTCCATTTTCATGCCAGATTTACATTACATTTGAAGCTGTGAAATCTTCTGACTTTCCCAGGTGAATAAATTTAACTGTTCTTAAAATTTTGACCACCAGCATATACTCACGAGCACCTTTCCATGTAATTAGAAGTGGATGAAGTCAGTGTGGAGGCAAGTGAGGTTCTTTTGCTTCTTGCACAGCATGAAAAGAAATCTGCATGGTGTTCTGAAGGTTCATACCAAAGAATTTTCCTCTGAGGTGAAAGGAAGTAGTAAATCTGGAGATTACCAGGGGGTATTAGTACCAAAACAATTACTAAGAAGATGCCTCTATAATCAGAGGTCCCAGGAGAGGTGAATTTTTTAAAGGAGACATTAGCTTTCTTCTTGTAAGAGAAAGTTACATTAGAAGGTTGTTGTCCAGCTAGCTTGACAGAAAACATCTGGGCTCTCTGGTGGGTGGTAAAATACATAAGTATTTGTTTTAGTCTGTTAGTAGCCATGAATGGCCATGTGTTCTGTTCTGGTGCAGCCATGGGAGAACTAGTAACACAAGAGAAAACTTTTTTATTTTACTTCACTTTTTGTTGGTAGTGTGTTTTAATGATGTCCAGGGCTGTGCAATATGTGAGAAACTGCCCTTATGCTGCCGTTCTGCCTTACTGCAGAATAGTGAATGTCATATCTCAGGATTCAAGGCCTACCTGCAGCAAATCTGGTCAAAGGCAAGATGCTCTAATAAAGCTTCAACCCTGGGTTTTAAGCTGCAAACCCACGTGTTTAGGAGCAGTACTTTCTGTACTCTGTACAGAGTACAGCAGTACTCTCAGTATTCCTGCTCCACATGGTTCAAAACGGGACATGCTGATTTGGGTATTGACACTTTCTGTCCTGCAGCTTATGTGATGGTGTGTCTTCCCAGAGCTCAACTTTTCTCTGAGCTTTAGACTTTAGCAAAAAGTCTTGTTCTTCAACTTTTTAATTACTTTCTATGCTTTTGCCTTTTGAATCTCTGTATGTTGATTCTTTAGACCAAGACAGTTTTTCCATTTTCTGGTACAAACCTTAGAATATCGACAAGAAACAAAAATAACAAAAATGAAAAGCAACCTTCCAGATAATACTTCATAATTTTCTTGAACAAAGGGTAAACCTTAGAAGCAATTATGAGCTCTAGTAGTTATTACCAATGTACTTGAACATACTGTAATTCATAAGACAGTTATTTAAAGCAACTAATATGACTGTACTTTTTATTTTCTCTTTTGTTTTTTTAATTAAAATAACTACATATCGTCATGCACCATTTTCCTGGAAAAGGCAGCAAAGAACAGTAACAGAGTAGTTAATTTTGCTACTCTGTATAATGAATTAGTTTGGAAAAAATGAGTAAAATAATTTAATTTTAGTCATAGCAAATATTTGCCTAGAAATGCTGTTCCAGCTGATGTTGTCTTAATAACTCCCATGCTGTGCAGAAAGCTTCTGTGTTTTTTTTCTGAAGCCTGCAGACTGGAGGAGCATTGTTACACCATCAGCACCTGTATTTTGGATGACTTCCTCCATTTGAATGGTTCTTGACTTCTCATTTCCCGGCAGACCTTATCCGAAGGGACAGTGGGTTGTATTAGGTGAAGCATAGGAAGCATATATTTGTCGAGCTCTTTAATGTATCTGGTAAAGGCATTATACATGTAGGGGAAAAATAAGCTTCTTTATACTCCGTGCCAAAAATCAGGGAAGTAATCAGATTTCGCGTAAACAGCGTCATGGCCATCTGCAGTGTCCCTCTCTGGTTATTGCACATGTGCTTTGCTTTAGACACTCAATTCAGTCTTCCTGTTTAAAAAAAACCCCACATTTTCCTTGCATCCCCAGTTATCTCTAAGGACATTAAACTGAGTTTTCATACTACTGCAAGACAACAACTTTTCTGTTTTCAGGGCTGTAGGGGATGTTTCTAGGGCTCCAAGGATGCAAACCTGGAAGAGAAATTCACTCATAAACTATTTGGGAGGATTTTATTTTTTTTTTAATTAACATGAATGTAATATTAGTGGAAGATTTTAAACTGATGGCTCTGGTAATTAATTGCTGGTAACTAGGTCTGATCCAAAGGCTGTCATGGATTTAAAGGAGCTTTGGAAGTAGGTTTTATGATGCCCATTGTGATCATCCACTACATTGATCTGATCTCAGTGCATTTTGGTTACAGTGATTGTTTAAAAAAACACTTGTGGGTTTTTTTTTTCCTTTGGTGCATTTTACTAATGTTTTCCAAGTAGATTTGGCAATACTTTGAGAGTTAAAGTTCTGTGGATGAGAATTGAAGTTTTGCTGGTAGAAGGCAAAAAGACTGGAAGTATTGAAGAATGGGAAAGACAATCAAGTTCCTTTGTCAACAAGAATAAATTCTTAAGGGGTGGGTAATTGCTATGTCTGAAATATATACCAGGCTCCTCTCCAGACTGCATACTGCAGGTTTTTGAACAGATACTGGATCAGAGACTGTTTTGTCCACTGACTCTAAAGAGAACTGGAACTTGAAAGCTGTGGATGGAATCACATATTGCTTCTTTGAATTCAAAATATGTAGTATTTTTCAATTATCAAGTTACTAATTAAGTAAGGAAGTAAGCAGTATGAACAAATCCTTGAATCAATAAAATAGATTAGCCTGAGGTAAAAGCAGAGGTGATTAGGGTTATGTGCCTCTGAACCTGAGAAACTCTATCCATATCTGTCCTTTGTTCAATTTTTGTGTGTTTCAATGTTTGTATGTTTTGTTTTTTTGTGTCCATTTTGGTTTCCTGGTGACTATTTGCAATCAAAGAAGGATGTTCTTCTTTGATTGCAAATAGTCACCAGGAAACCAAAATGGACACAAAAAACCAAAACATCCTTCTTTCTGGGTTTGTAATGTCATCCAATCTGAGTATGAAATCCTAAATTTGTGTTCATGTAATTTCTGAAAAGAAAATAATCTTGTTAGTTTTCTGTAGTGTTCACATTCTAATTCAGAGAATTTGGTACTGGGGCAGGTTGTGAATTTTCAGTTTGATTAGAAGCACAATAAACTATTGCAGGGGAACAGGAAACTCCATGTTTCTAGAGGTTTCTTTGTCCCTGACTGTGAAATGTATTGCCTTTACCTTGTTCTTGAGTTCTTTTGATGCTCTTATTTTCAAGAACCATATCTCTTTCACTAAAATAATTGTCCTTTACCAAGATATAATGAAAATTATTTTTTTTTTGCTTAAAAACAATTCCCTTGTTAAATTCAATGCACTTGTTTGAGTTGTTATTGATTTTGTAGGTTCTATATACTGCTGAAAAATATAGAGAATTTTCTTTAATCATGTTTGTTCAGTTAATATTAGATGAGTATAGGCCTGTTCTTGCATAGTAAAACTTGTCTTCCTATTCAATAGATCAGTGCTAGTGCAATGCAAAGAACTTCTGAATACTGAAAGTCATTTTGAATTCAGTAAATAATGCTCTGACTGAATTCTAGATTCATAATTACTGGAGCTAAGAATCACATTACTCATTACTGAATAAATGGTCAAACACACATTTGATTGGCAATGTAAGTCTGATTCTTACAAGGTCATAATGTTCTCCTGTAGAAAGAAAATGAAGAGCTAGGTCTCCAAATTAGGGGTTCAAATGTTAAAATAAAGGAAAATTAACAAGTCTCTTTCAACTCTACTGGGAGACAACTGGGGTTTAAGGGGGATAGGACTGTTCATTCTTCAATTTCTTGATTCATGTTTGTAGTACATGAAAACATAAAAAATGGAATTTCAGGTGGCTCTGAATTGGTTTTGACTCCAAAGTCTACAATTTGTGCAGAAAGGAAAGGGAAAGCTGCTTGCATAAATCAGCTGCAAAGGGGAAAGATGCTAGATCCTCTTCTGTCTGCTACATATCTGCAAACATACACATGAATTTCTAATTTCATCATCTCTGTAATCTGACATAATGTCTACATTTCCTTCTTGTCTGTGGGATTTTCCTCTTGTTCTGTAGAATGGTGGGATTTAGGTGTTACAATTTGCTTTTGGGTTTACTTGTTAAATCAGTGAAGAACCATTTTCAGCAGTGCACTCTCCTGTCTTATTTGTTCAGTAGAAAGGGCTGCTTCATAAACTGAACATGGGTTTATTTCTTGTAACTTTTTATTTTATACTGTTTGTCCAAAGAGAACCGATTCTGACATGAGAGCCTTCCTCCAGCCTCTGGGATGTAAGTGTTAAAGCAGCTCTGTAAAAAAAGTCCTGGACAGGTTTTTATATTTCATGTCAATTAAAATGAAGAAGACTTGAGGTGGAGGCATGATGTTTTAACCTCGAGCTATTGGATTCCATTTCTAAATTACAATGTAGTTTAATCACAAGAACCAGTCACTCGCTGCAGTCAGTCATGTTTTAGATGAGTTTTCTGTTGCGTTCTACTTTTCTGCAGGGCTAGCTGGGGGTGCCCATGTTACTGATACAGAGCATAAATTGCTTTCCTGAACTTTGGGACTCACTTTAGTAGAGTTTGAAGCACTACAGGATTTTAAATGTAAAAGTATTAATATTTCACTGTTGTTGAGAAACTGTCTCACCGCCTCATCTGTGTAGCATATTCTACAAATTAATTACTTGGCAGGTCTGAAATACTTGTTTTTATTAGGCATTCAAAGACAGAATATTGCATTTTATTCTTTTGAAGAAAATCATACAGCACTACCTGTAAGTATCTCACTGCTCATTCTTCCCTCACCAACCCCATTTATTCATAACCTATTTCATCCTTTTTTGATTTATGTCTGTTACATGTGTATGGCCATGAATACAAAACATATCCCTATGAATGTAAATAGGTCAATTCCTTGTGCAGATTTGGTTAAAAAAATGGATACCTTTTTAGATTCTTGTCCATAGAAATCAGATGTAAAATATAGACCCACTAAAAGTGACAGTATTTCTATCAGGTGAAAGGCCTTGAAGGCTCTGCAGGTTCTCTAGTTTCATGGTCAGGACCAAGTCCTTTCTCATGAGAGTTATCTTTTAAAGACATTGGGAGTGGTGAGCAGATAATGCCTTTTTTTTTTTTTTTAAGTTTTAAGTACATTTACACATAGTCAATATTCCTATTCAGAGGTGTTCTGAACCTGTGTAACTGTTACTACCCTTATCATTTCACATTTCCCTTTTGATTACTGAAACTAAAATAGCTTCCCTATAATTTCTTTATATGCTATTAGTAAGTGAATTTGTAGTTGTAGATATGTCACTTGCAAAGTAGTCTTCTGGTGTAACTCTATTACCAAGCAACACTAAAACCTAAAAAATGATATGAAAAATAAAGCTAGAAGTTCATACTGTAGGAGGTCAGCTGAGAACTATCGTTATGTACTCTCACTCATTCCTGAAAATACATTGGATATATGCAGTGAGAGAATCCTTTTGATGTTCAAGCACACCTTCTTTCTGTGTTCACTCTTGTGTTCAAGGACTCAAGTGCTGTATCATTTGCATGTAGAGTTTGCAGTTCTTGAGCAATAGGGCTCAGAAATGTCTTGCTTCAGTCTGTCACAGATGACAAATGGTCATGATTTTGGATAATAATAAACAGCATTTTGAGAGCCTGTGTTTTTGAAGAAGCCTTCCTCTAAAGAGGCAGCTGAAGTTAGGGAAGTCAAATTCATCTTTAGCTCAGAAGTCTGTTCAATGTTAGATATTTGTTCAGTGATAGTTAAAATGTTTCTAGGCTTCTGACTTTTGGAGGTAATTTCCAAGAGACATTTAGACCACATTAAAGGTCTACTAGTGGTTTATATCTGAGATCAATGGAAACTGTGTGTTTGGTAAATAGATATTCTATTTTGGGGTTTTGGATTTTTGCTTATTTTTTATTGTAGTATTGTGTTAATACAGAAGGTGGGATTCACATTGTGAATTGACACCTGGGATTGAGGTGTGTTAGTGTCTATAAATGTGCTGTGTAAACCTGCTGTAACCACTGAGCCTCCAAGGAACACCTGCTTACCTCAGGAGACAGACTGATAAATTACTTCTCCAGGAACTGGGTGAATAAGCTTTTGCTGTGATATTTCTACACTAGCCATTTTGTTGGGAGAAGCTGTGCTGTTTCAAAGTGCTGTCTCCATTTACTGTGTTTTATTTTCAAGGCAGTCTTTCTAAACCTTAAGCTCTTCCCTAAATCTGTTCTAGTCCCATTAAGACCTAAATCAATGAGTGGACAACTCAATTAACAAGATTTTCTAGCACATACATCTAACATGCCTGTGCTAACAGAGGGCTCTTAAATTCTTCTGCAGTACAATGAAGGAGATTTGTGTGCCTCAGTGCCATTCATACTTTTCAGAGCAGCAGCCTGCTGATTCTTCATTCTTCCACCCTTCTAGCTGGAAAATACTTTCCGTCTTGGAAATCCTACTGTGCCTTCTGTTGTTATGTTGAACTTTAACCCTATTATTTATTTTCTGGTTTTGATTACTTTGATTTCAATCTGTTAAAAAAATCAGGTGAAATGCAATCTGTGGTCTCAAGGAAGTGACTGTTGATAAATCGGTGCAATTTCTCTAGTTGCAGAATAATTAGAACATGTTTCTAAACTTTTAAATGCCACTGGAAAAAGACTAGTAAACAATGCTGTATAAAATTCAAGGTGAAGAAGGTAACTACAGGAGGTGTGTCACACAGCAGGCATTGACCAAGTAGGGAGAGTTTTAAGGGATCTTTGGATTGAAACACAGCCATGAACTTGTTGCTTATTTGAAGTAACAGTGGATATTGTGTGAAGAGAGTATGAGAATATGAAGATTTCTGGAGCTCTGTGGTGCTGCTCTGTGGTTTGTATCCTTAGCTCTCACAGGATGCCACTGTGAGGGTATTTGTAAGATATATTTTTGGCCTGCTACACTTCCTGGCAGGTGTCACCTTTGCACCAGCATTCCTGATTCCAGCTAGGTAAGCATACTGCTTCTCTGAATACGTCTTTTAACTAGGAACAGTGCTGATGGATTAGTGCATTTAGCTACCAACTGTGAACTTAAGATGCAATCCTGGTCTAACTGCAGGACCTATTTTTTTCCTGTGGTGCTGTGAGCTGTGGAATATATCTTCCCCATAGTCACTAGCTACATCAAAACCTGTTTGTTCAGAAGAAAGTGACTGGATGCTTAAGGCACACATGGCACTACAGCCCTTCTAGACGTTATAATGACCTGCTATGGACCCTTTTGGATGCCTTTCATTTTAACATCCTGTGGGAATATTTTGATAGAGAAGAATCTGTATGTTTTGGGATACACTGATGTGAAGAAGCTGGTGAGTCTGGGAACTGTCAGTATGTCCTGCTGCTTGTTTTAAATTTGGAAGAGGAGCTCCCTTTTCGTACCAGTCTGAGCAAGAGGCCTGATGGTAAAGTTACAGAGTGGTAATAGACCTTTCAGGAATGGCTTAATTGAAATGAGAAGGGTTCATAATTTCCTGCTGGTTAGTTGAACTCTGAGGCCATGTGAACAAGGGCACTTGTATTTTAAATAATCCAACATTTCCTAAAATACACAGATTTCTCTTCCTCTCAGCAGGGCAACACTAGGCCCCTGATTTACCCTCAGATTTATTTCAGGAGATATTCTTCAACATAGCATGTATGTTAGGAAAGGCAAAAGAATGGGAAAAAGTCCTGGCATCTCTGAAGTTAGTGGGAAATTGATCTCAAAGGAGTCAAAGTTCAGCACAGTTGCAATCCTAGGGTAAACAAGGAGGTGAGTTCCTCAGTTTACAATAATTTTTAATGGGTTTATCTGAATTTAATAATTCAAAAGTCACAGCTATTTTAGAAGATGCTGCCTATCATACAGAACTGTGCTTTCTGTTAGCATGAATAACTACAAGTGCAATTGCTGCTGTTTGCTCCCTATGGCTTTTGAAACATTTTTTCCCCTTCTTTCATCCATGCATTTATAGTGGCTCAGATTCCCATGGTGCTGCCAGATTGGTTTGGAAATTGAGTCACAACCATCTCATGATTGACTTCTTTTGGTATAACATGAGAGATTTTTATTTTCTTAAATAAATTATTGGGTGAATACTGTTCATTTTAGATTTTAAAAAATGTTTTAAAACATAAGCAATGAATGTAAGCCTCTCTCTAAAACTGAGAATCTTGGCCACCTTAAGAAATTAATTTTTTAGCCATATCTCCCAAATGCTGCAAGCTTCAAAACATAATCTTCATCATATATCAACTCTATCTGTCGATTTGATGCAAATATCTTTCATTATAGAACTACTGACATTTTTCCTTAAGGAAAAAGCTAGAAAAATCATGGCAAAAAGTGCTCCCGGTGGTGGGGGGAGGAGTCATGGGGGGTTTGCTCTCTGGGGGCTCCTTCCAGAGGTCTTCCGCCAAATTTGCCCTAAACCAGTACAAATAGACATTTACTTCAAATATTAAATGGGATAACATGTAGTTAGGCTTATCCTGTCTTCTTGTCCCTTGGTGCAGAAGAACTTTCTGGCTGTCTTGATGGCAGAGGGCATATCTTGACTGAAAACAAAGTAACGCAAATAATTGCTCTACGCCTCTCAACAACCTAAACAATTCCTCATTCTTTGGAGATCTTAAAGTTTTATTTACGGTTTCTTCCTCATGTTTAAAGTTCTATGCTTACCATATGTTGAGAAAGTATCATTGCCCAGTAATCTAATAGTAGTGAAGATTGAATGTCTGCATAATATACGTACCTTTTATTGTATTTCAAATTGAAGTCAGTGACAGTGGCTATCAGAATCAAACAAGAATAATTTCAAGTACCGATGCCCTTTTCTGGGGATGAACTGTTTCTTGACTGTCTAACAGAAGTTACCAAATGTTTTTGTAATGTAGGAGGTACTGTGTGAGATATCTAACACTATAATATCAAGATGGTTAGGTTAGGGTAATGATGCTGTGGCATTGACTGTTTCCCATGAAGATAAATTTAGAGTGATAAGAGAAGAGCTAAAATACATATAATAATTTCTCCTTGGTTAAAATTTTTTTGTTTCTTCTTTTATTGTTTTACATGCAAGAAGTTATGAGATTAGCAGCTCATTACTAACAAGGCAGATTTCTGAAATATATATATGTATATAAATGAAAACTTTTTTTGTCTTTCCTGAGGATGGGGTATTACCTTAGCATTAAAAATTAGAATTTTTTCTTATGACATTTGCATTGAGGGATTAATGAATAGCATGTAGTATGTTGAGAGTGGCAACCCTTGACAGCTATCACAAATTGATGACTGAAAGAATAGATACTAGTCTTTCTAGGGCATATGTGTGTCTGCAGTGGAAGAAACTGGCATTTGGAAAAAGCACTATGCTCTCTAGGCTCTTTCCTGAGAGTCTGACAGGGACAAACTCACAGTTACCTTGGTACAGCTAACTTTGGAAATAATTGTGGAATCTGAGAAAATAGTTATTTCACCATTAATATCTATTGTTTACTTCTCATCTGCTGCAATGAAAACATGAAGTAAAGGGCATGACATGACATTTTTGCTTTTCCCGTAAACTAAGAACTAGGACAATTCATAGCTGAGATCTGCTTTGAATATCTAACATGTAACTGCACAAATAGAAGTTTTACATGTCTGTTACAGAGTTCAGTGTAACGTGATCAGTTTACAATACAAGCCTGTGTAGTTTTGTCTTTGAATGTAATTTATCCACAAAGCTATTACTTCAGTAATAGTATCCAATCAGTCCCTTCTTTTCCTTTAACTAGAGCAAGTAAGATTGTCAGTGAAATTGACTGTGATAATTAGTTGATTTTTTTGTCATCTAGAGGATAGGATGATGGAATTTAAGTGTAATGTATTATACTGTGTGGGTTTTATTCACCTCTTGGCAGACAGTGATGAAGTTGTCAGGCCTCACGGAAAACTCTGAAGCTGCTTAAAACACATTTTCTAGAAACTTTTGTCAGGAATCCAAACTTCTGTACAAAAGGTACATGTCAGGCAAGAATATACAAGATGGCTGAAAATTAAAAGTAAAGTTGAATATGATTGCATACTTAGTTTTCTTTTTTCTTGGATTGTGTGAGGAGCATCTGTGTCGCCTGAAATATTTGTATTGTGTTATTGGCATATCATCTGCTATGGAGGGCTGATTACAGTCTGCTGCTGCAGTGACCACAAGTAAGTGGAGATGCTCAGGTACCCGTCAACTTACCTGATCAGCATCACTTTGGTTACTTTTGAGGAATGGTTTTGAAGATAGAAGGCAAACTGGTCAATTTTCTTGAAAGCTTCTACAGAAGTGATCTCATGTACTGCCAGTTTATTAATTACATGTTTCATAAAATCTAACTGTTGCTGTATTCTCCTGTATTACTGTGCTAGAGATGAGCTATCTTTTAGACTGCATACCTAGTCTGGACCATGTATTTTGATCTAGTACTGCACTTCCCCTCCTGATAAAAATTAGATACTCCACGGATCTGGTTGCCATTTACATCTTCAGGAGGCATGAGAAGGAGGATCTAGGAGGCTACAGGCTGTTGAGTCTCGTATGAATCCCTGGGAAGTTGAGGCTTAAAACATTTCCCAGCCTGGAAGCTATTTCTGAACATGTAAAGGACAAGAAAGTAGTTGGGAGTGGTCAGCATGGATTTGTGAAGGAGAAATGCTTAACCGATCTGATAGCCACCTACAATAGGATATCTCCTTCAGTGGATAAGGGGACAGCAGTTGATACTGTTTGTCTTAATTTAAACAAGACTTTCTTCAATGTTTTCCCTAATGTCTTATTTTATAAGCAGATGAAATACAGGCTGTCTAAGTGGCAGTGAGGTAGACTGAAAACAGATTGAACTGTTGGGCTCAAAGGACAGCTGTAGGCAGATTGTTAGTGAAGGATCAGTATTGGAGCCAATACTGTGAAATGTTTGCTAGTGACCTGGATGATGGGGTAAAGATCACCCTCAGCAAGTTGTAAGATTGGACAATGTATGATACAGATGGTTGTGCAGCCCTTCAGAGGGACAGGTTGACCTTGGCAGGCTGGGGAAATGGAATGACAAGAACCTCATGAAGTTCAGGGAGGCCTAGTGGACAAGTTGTGAATGTGCCAGCCAAGCGTCCCTTGGTTCTGGCCAAGACGGGGGTTAATTTTTTGTGGTAATAGGAGGGGATATGGTCAGACCCCAGATGTTATTCTGTATCACCTCAAGTTATTGCTGGGGGCAGGAGAAAGGGACTCTTCCATGGAGAAGGATCTCCTGCTAGTTAAGGAAACGTGGGGGAAGCCATCTGGTATTGTTTATTGGTGTTTTTTCATTTTTTTTGTTCCCCACGTGACTCGTTTCCTTTCTTGTACCCTCTGTCATTAGTATTGTCACTGCTATCATTTGTTTCCTTGTCTCATTGCTGTTGCCAGTTATTTTTTCTTAACCTCTGATCTTTGCCTTTTGTGCCTCTGATTCTCTCCAGCCACCTGCCTGAGGGAGGGGCGAGGGGGAGTGAGTGGCAGTGTGAGAGCAGTAAGTTGGCAAATAGCATTCCTAAACCATGACAGCCTTATTTGGTGCCCAGTGTAGGGCTGAAGGGTTGAGATAACAACAGATCTGCTCAGAACATGTTGCAAACAAATTTGGTTTAGCCATTTGTTGAAGCAGGTAGGCCGCTACTGGTCATTATGTTGCTTGGTCTGTTCTTGTGGTTGTGGTACATAACCCTCTATATGTTTCTGTATACACACTATGTGCCCATCATAGTGCTCTATTTAGGAGCAGGGAGAGGGATCAGGAATTTTACTGTACTGTGGGATATCAGTTTATGATATAGTAACATCAAGGGCAGTGAGGATCATTTGGGATGTGTATTTAGTGTTGCTGTCGTACCCTTACCTCAGGCACTGTGTTTGGGACACCATTAATAATCATACCCAGTCTGAGGGGGAGCAGGAAAGGATCGTTTTCCTCAGGCTTTCACGCCATTTTCTTCTTTCAGACCCGTTAAAACAACTTTTGAGGATTTTAAATTTCCATGGGATGTTAAGGAAAGTGTGTTCTTGTTGCCAGGTTTGCCAGGTCTCCTCAGTGCGATCTACACCATGTTTAGAGTTGCAAAAGAGATTTTTAGGAGGGTCTTCCAGAGATCATCCCCAAGAGGAGCTGGTCATGAGTGTTACGGAAAGTGGGCCTGCTTTCGAAGGATTACTCTGCTCCAGTAGTTCGGAGGTTTACCTTTGAACATCTACAGGACCCTGATAAAGTAGCAGATAATTTGAAAGAAAATTGCTATGATGGTTTCAGAGAGGCACAAAGTTGTGCAGTTTGCTGGGTCCTCCTGGCTACTGTTTGTTGGACACCGTTCATCACTAGAGAGCACCTTCAGGTGAAGAGGAGGAAAGCAGAACAGCAGGCACTGCGGCCACCCAAACTGCTGTGGACCAGGAGAGCAACACATGCTGGTAGCAGTTGCCCCTACACAGAGGAAGAAATCCAAGACAAAATCAGTTCACATAGTGAGGGATGAAGAGGAAGTAGGGTCCTCAGAACAGGAGGAAGAGGCAGAGATTGCGATAATCATCTCATCCCTATCCCCAGGAGAGCTGCAAGGTACCTGAAAATATTTCGAGAGAGCCCCTGCCTGCTCTGATGTTACGATGTTGTGGCCCAGGATATGAAATCTCAGATTTTTTTTTTCAAAGTGACTCATACTTCACTAGTTTTCTTGAAATATTTGACTTCTTGAAGTAATTTGTTATTTAAAATAAATATTCGAGAAGCACTGAATATAGACTGCTTGTGTGTGTTGCAGTTTCAAACTCTGGTTTTATTAGGATTAGCCACACACTTGTACATAAATAGTGTGAGACTTGTTAGTGCAATTACTGTTAAATCCCAGAAGAAGAAAATTCTGCTATAAGTATTATCGTAGCATTTTTCTCATTTAACTTAGGCAAGAATTAGATATCTCCATAGTATGATTCAGCCTGCTTGTATTAGCTACTTAGGAGGTGTCTCTTGAGGGGCATAATTTAATTCTGCCTATTGACAGAGCTTAACTGAAAAATACATAATATTTGTGCAGATAACTCTACCTGTCTGTCTTCTGTGAAAATTTAGTTTTGAAAAGTTGATCTATGCAGAAAACAAAGAATGAAAATTTGAAAATTATGTCCTCTTGGATCACTCTGCATCTGGAGACAGGATATTTTAATTAGATTTAGACACAGAGCACTTGAAAAATGGATATTCATCTATGAAAATTATGTTAGAACTGAGAAATATATATTATATATATATATATAATTTGCTTTTTGGCTGTTTGGGGAGGTCACTTCGATGTTACTTTTTCAGTTGCACAGCTGTGTTTGTGTGATGGAAAGTGTCACACAGAACTTGTAGAATTGCACTAATTGACAAGTAGTATTTGGCTTATTGGAATATTGAAACAGTTATAAGATGAATATATATTTGATTATGTGGTTCTTAGTTCCAATGAGAGAAGGGAGATTGTGTCAGTTGAAGAGGTTGATTTCTAGTCTCCTTTAACTATGCCTTTCATCAAAATTATGCTGGAGCTTTAGGAAAAAAAAAAAAGGGTGAAAATTGTGTGGGTTGTTGGTTTGTTTAGATTTACATATTTATAGCGCTGTCTTGACAGACTGGTTTCTGGGTCCCTACAGAGTGCATGCCTGACAAGCTGAACAATAAAGCCTGATTGCTAACAAGGTTGAAGACCTTTGAGAGAATGCCAAACTGGGAGGAGTGAAGATATAACAAGGCTGTGTAACACCCCTTAACAACTCTGACCACATAATGCATTGCATATTAGCATTACAAATCAGGTCATTCTATGAAAATCTTCAGAACTTTCTATTAATCATAGTATTTTATTGTCAGGAATATAAAAATTGCTATTTTAACATGTTTAATTTGCAAGATCAAAGCACCAGTTAAATAAATGAAGAGTTGTTTACATCTGATTTTGGTTTCAGGAGAATACCTAACTTTCAGAAATCAATTTTTTCTCTCTACTATTATGGAAATTACACATGTCAGCTACTATAATAGGGTTCTACTCTAAGCTTCTACATGAGGTCAAAGATAGATTCCTTTATGAAAGTACTTTTTATTAACAGTGCTAGAGTTCTAATTTTTGTTTGCAACATTTCTTATGGAATTAGAATAATTAGAAAATTTTAAAGTGCAGTTCAGAGAAGTTTACATCAGTCTTACATTATGAGATATTCAATGCTGTGAACAATCTGTTTCTTAGATACAGAACCAATATTTACATGGGCGTTGATTTCTCAATGTCTGTCAGTGCAGTTCAAGGAAAGCCTTGAAGCACAAAGAGTTAACTTAAGAAATAATTTTGATGGTAAGTGATGAGTTGTTTGTAGCTGACTTTGGATTGCATGATCTAGGACTTAAGACACTGTTTTCAAGAATGTTTTGTGTATTCTGTGTTCATCTCACTGCCTATCAGTTGCATTCAGCAACAGAGGAAGACATTTGCAGTAGCTTCCCTACAAATCTCATAAAATGTGTAGCTGTAATAATTGTAATTACAGTAGGACATGCTTTGTTAATTTTACAGTAAGGTTTCATCTCCCAACTAAGTTTCTGCAAGATATTAAAAGTATTATTAAAAATGCTGCAATTGTTGTGCCTGCCTGATTGTAATGATGAAGGAGACAAAATTGATTCCAGTTCATGGCATGGTGTTCCGATGTCAGTCAGCAGCGCCTGTTGGTTGACAGCTGTTCAGGATTATTCCAGGTTTATTAGTCATGAGCAAGTTAACAGTAACAGCAAATAAGTTTTCAAGTAGTGACTCAGGAATTTTGTCTAAAAGATGGAAGTCTTGTTATGTTTGGATGATTTTTATTGAGAAACCACATACAGCCATGGACCAAGGTATCTAGGTAAATAAAAGCAGTCTTCATACACATACCAAAATCTCTTCATCTGGGCTGTATCATGTGGGGTGAGGAAAAATCAGAATTCACTAAGGGAAACAAACAGAAAAAATATTTTTCTGACATAGAAGTTCTCAGCCTCGATGGAAGTGAAAAACAATTGCTTTTTGTTATTCCTTACCATATCTGTGCCTTGAATACATATGGCTTTATTTGGTCAGTAATTTGTATAGTAGCGTTAGTTTCGTGGTGCAATTTCAGAGATATTTTCAGAAGCTTGGAGAACAACTAAGCACCATATCTCTTTTTTCTGTTTTGAATATGAGTGTTACTGCCAGAAAGTCACAGACGAAGTCAGAATTTTTATGATTCTGGTGGAGTCTTTGTATGTTTGCAGGAACTGAAAGAGAATATTGTTAAGTAAGAGCTGGTTATGCTACTTTGTTTAAAGGAATGAAATCAGACCCCTTTGCCTGGAGGAAACTCCAAAGCTAGATCTCATGCTGTGCTTTTGGAGTGGCTAATAGTGGTATGTTCATAAAATGTAGAAAAAGCCCCACATCTCATGACTTAATAAAATTTTACCAGGTTTTCTTTTTTATTAACTTTTTGTTTGTTTGTTTGTTTTTTTGGTAGGAAGGTGATATTTTTGTCCTGCTAGAAACTGAGAAATGCCTATTTAGTTTTCTGCAAGACCACATCTGTTCTTGCTCATTTTACATCCTTCTTGAATAGCTTATTCTTCTGACACTAAATTGTTCTCTTATTAGCCAAGTGTAGAAATCCTAAGGCATAAAAAGTCTCTTCCTTAAGAATAACTTTAAGTAACTTCATTCATCATTTTAATGACAATCTACTCTCTAAATCTCTGTTACTTATTTAAAGGTCTTCACCCTTGTCACTTGGTGTGGGAATGTTTGAAAAGACCTCAAATGGGAAAAATAATCTTTGAATTTTTTTATGTTTCAGTTGCCTTCCATTCCCATGCCTCTTTTATATTCCTCCAAAGTAATTTTATCTTGACTTGGCCAGCTTTTATATGATTAGTCTCTATCTGGTAGGTATTCTGTATGTAAATGAAGAAAAGTTCTTTTGTGCTGTGTCCAGTTCACCATTCAGTCTCTTAAAACGTTTTGCACTACTGCCTTTGAGCAAGAAAAAAGTCTCACTAGGAACCAAAATAATGTTCTGCAGATGTTAGACCTTCAGTTTTAACAGAGTTCCTATTGATGTGGATGGGTATTCTGAAAATTACTGGGGAACGGAAGGAAGCTGTAGATTTTTGGGTAGAGGGGTTGGGTACTACAAAGAGTATACTCTATTTGGAGCCAGTAACTTTGTATCAAACTAGAATTGCATCTCAATTTTAAGGGTGGTCTTTCCTTGCTCAATTTCTGCAAAAACTTCATAAATTGAAGTCTGTAGTCACAGCAAGGAACAGGGAAGAATAAGAATGCAAGGCTACACTGCTTGGGTGGTGGTGCCGACTACCCATCTGAGGTAAATGGCATGCCATTCCTGACAGCAAATGTGTTTGTAAACTGCAAAGCTTCTGGCATGGATGAATTTCTGAAAAGAGTGTGCTTAAGCATAGATGGGAGTGTGCCAGTGCTGACAGGCAGTTGAATTGTTGTCCTGGTGGAACTGTGCACAAGGAAAGCCAAATTCAGTTCAGTAATTTTTCAAATTTTGGGCTTTAAACCTCTAAAGATCTGGTGGTTGCATTTTTTAGCAGTAAGTGCTCAACAGTGGGTCTACAACTATATGCATTTGCAACTAAATAAACAAATGAAGGTGTAGTTGGCCTGATATGCCTGTAACAGGGTGCCATTACAGGAAGAGATGAGCCTACCCTTTCCCATGGATTTCCCACAAGAGTTTGTCCTCATTTCTTTCATATGGTTGTTACAGATTTTGTGGTCGTATTGTGAGTTAGGTTGCTGTTCTTATCAGATACTATTTTTTTCTTCAGGTGCATATGCAATTCCAGCTTAATATGCAGCCAAATGATTTCCACAGTTGACAAAAGTATGGTAAAAATGTGTGGATATGGGCAGAAGGGGGATCTGCAATTTTCAGTGGCAGGACGTGCTCAAGATTGTTCTAAGGCAGCTGTGAAATTGTGCTAACCTAAGTAGAAACAAGAAACGTGCAAAATAAAAGATCACTGAGAGGCAAAGGTGCCACTTTCCTTTTTCTCAGTTAAGTGAAACATTACTGATGTTGACATAAAGCTGACCATTTTGTTCGTGATGGATATAGGCTACATAATGAGGGAGAACCTTGTAAACCATGGAATAAAACAGTAATCCTAAAATAAAGTCTTCTGAAGCAAAGGAATACATTATTTGAAACAAGATGTTCTGAAAAATCACTTTAACTTCAGTCAGTAAATAAATACTCTAGCATCTCATTCTAAGAAGAAATAGAAAGAAGAGGTTTCCCTATTATTTTGTATGCTTTCTGATGATCACAGAAGGTCATCTGCTTAGGAGATATACTGATGATTTCTCAAACAAAAAAATAACCCCTCAAAAGAGCAGGAGAATTTAAGTCCAAATGTCCAAATGTATGATCTGGATGAAAGAGGTATGGATTGATGGATCCTCATGCATTTGTTTTATGTCATAGTTACTAAAAATAGGCAATTTAAAAATAGCTAAAGATAGCCATTAAAAGGAAGCTAAAAATAGTAGGTGGATCTTGAAGGGTTTTTCTTTGGATTTTGGATTGTTGTTGGTTGGTTGGTTGGTTGGTTGGTTGGTTGTTTTTTATAACCTTAGCCTTTTTTGAATACTTCCCCTTTCTTCTTCTGTTTTTTCTATCACATGTTAACCAGAGAAATATTGGTGGGAAAGGACCACTGGAATCTAACCTTCTGTGATTCAAAAACTATAATATGACCTGCACATAATTAGTTTATTATAATAGAACATTGTTATAGTAATACAGTTTTAGCTGTGACTTTGTCTAGTCAAATCTTAAAAATCGGCTGGGACAGAGATTTCACAGCCTTTCTAGAAACCTGTTCTGGGGCTATACTACTCATCAAGAGCAGTTTTTCTTGGTCTCCAGTTTGAACATCTCAAAATGAAATCTGTGGCTGTTGCCCTTTCTTGTGTTCTTGTGGCTTAGCGTGTTTGTGACTCCTTGTTTACCTCAGCCTCTTGTTATCCTGATGTCTTCTGCTAAATATTTTTTTCTTAATCGAGGGAGGACCCTTCTCTTCTAGCTTTAATGCAAATGTTTGTCTTTGACATCATTCAAATCATAAGGAGTTTACATTTACTTCACATAAGTACCACAGACTCTAATAAATTGTCATTTTAGGCTGGGTTTGAATCTGGAGTGTTTACCAGATATTCTGGTCTATACTGTTATTAACAACCCTGTTTTCAAATTGGCAGTGTTATTTATAATTATGTATATTTGAATATTACTATATCTGCATTAACTGCTCTCTGTTATCATGTATTAACTATATTTTATATAACTAATTTCTGACACAAATGTTGTGTTGATTCCCATAAACACACATAGCATACTATTCTAATTACGTATCGATGAAGTTTTTGAAATTTTCACATAGCTTGTCTGAAGTTCATTTTGAGAGCATTCTTTGTGGGTTCTGAAATAATGTACAGCACAGTAGTTTTTCAGTGCCTTTAACTCATTATCTTAATACATCATCCATGCTTTGGCATTGATTTGATTTTTATTTCCATTCTTTACACATCCACATACATGAAATAAAGTGGCAGCAGATAATGTCTTTAAGGAGAAGGTTTTGGGATTTACCACTTTGCTGAAAAGAATTTACTTCATTAGGAGGAAAAAAGTACTTCTGCAGCCAGAAAATGTGCCAGGATTTTTTTACCTCTGCAATATAAATGCTTATGTCAGCAAAATATATGGAACCACGTGAGTGTCAATAAAGAAGTCAGCAGAGCAGTGAGGACTAGCCAAGGCCATTACAAGAAGATTCATTAATTGTGCCCTCAGTGTGGGCCTTGCAGAAGCAGGATAAACTTGCAGAAGTAAACTATAGCATGAATGAGGATAGTAGTTGGACTAGGCAGTTCTGGTCAAATGAAGACATTAATATATGTTTCTCTTTTTCTGACTTCATCTGACTTCTGGTAGCTGCCATCGGAAGCTTTTTGTCATCAAGAGGCAAAGAATTCAGACTCTGCCTAAGAATTCTACCAGTTCTAAACAAGGCCCAGTTAAGACACAGCAACTGAATTCTGACCCATAACACCTAGCTTCTGACCCATTCTTCCAACTTAAATGTGTACTTCATTAGACTGTACAGAAATGAAAAATCATCAAAATGCATTATTTTCTTCACATTTCTGTTTAAGCTGAATTTGGTTTCAATTACATGTCCTTCAGGTTCCTGGATGTCTATATATATACAATCTGAATTCCTTGTGGAATTTTTCTTTAACTCGTGGTTAAAGTGACTTACAGGAAGTAATGTTTTTTATATTTTTTTCATATTTTAAGATAGCTACTCACAGAGGTTATTGCTTCTCTGTCATGTGAGAGACATTTAGGAATGGACAGCAGAACCTGCATATTCTTAGTGGGTTTATGTTAGATTTATTTATGTAGAATTAAATAAATATCTGATACACCATATTGCTGCTTAACTGTGGTGAGTAAACTTGGAGTTATCAGCATTGTATTCAGTTGGTCTGTCAGCTTCTGTCATCTGATACTTGGAATTACTAAGTTTATTAGACCAACTGTTAAGTAGCTGATGCTTTCCCCAGCACAGACAGAGCATTAGTTATATCAAAATAGATTGTGGAACTGTATATGCAGATTTAAGTTGGTTCTGTAATGAGGAGCAAAAAGAGACCTTAGTCCCTGGTGCTTAACAGAAAGGAAATGTGAAAGATTGCAGAACTATGCAAGAGCCTCACACTGGTTTTCTTGCTTTGTTAATTTAACAGTTTTTACTGAAGTTTTCTAATCTTTTTTTTCTGTGCTCATTGCCATGATGTCTAAGTATCTATTAAACTCTGTAACTGCTGGGTTGGGAATTTCCCCACAAAGGGAATTCAATAGAATTCTAAAATATCTAATAAATTATTCTGCAGATCTTAAAGTTCCTTTACAAAGGGAGTCAGAATCAGTATTATCTGTTTTCAGTGTTAATGCTTGAGACAGATAGAGAGGATTCCCTGTGTTTAAAAGAAGATGATACGTAATGTTGTCACATTACATATTGCAGCTGGTTTAAAAGCTGCAATAGGCAATGTGACAATGAAAGACATTGTCAGATTTTAATGTTTGAACATTATGTTTAAACAAATGGTTCATGAGAAGTGTCTTGGGGTGGCCTACCCTGATTTATTTATGTGTGTGTATGTATATGTGTGTTTGTTCTTCCCTAAACAGGTAAATTGTGTGTTTCTAGAATGAAAGGTGCTCTTTGACCTTCCTTAATCTCCTATGTCAAAAAAGAAAGGTACATTTTTTCCTGTTTATTAGAAATAATAAAAGATACATTTAGATGTTGCAACCTCAGGATAAAAAAAGTACATATGTAAATGTATTTAATTTTTTTTTTACCTCTAGACTTTTTCTTCCAACATGATTTCCATATCTTTTATAAAAAAGGGCAGATATTATCTCCATTTTAGAGATGTGGAGAAAGAGTTTCAATGTGGGTCTCAGAATAAATCAGCAGAGTTTGAAGCAGAACTTTGATATTTTGCCTTCCAGACATATTACTGTGATTGATTCATAAGTGTATATTTCATGGCAGTGGAATTTTTAAAAGCTATTTCCATTTCTTTTAACTTAAACCTCACAAAAGTGACAGAAATGGAGGGAAGCAAATCCCATCCTTTATGGTGTGCCACATGAAAGAAATTCATGGGTTTTGTTTTGTCTTTGTTTACAAGCACGATGCTCTAATAGGAAAAAAATGTTATGCTTATAAAAGCAGGCTTATAGTAAAAATGGAAATGAATAAAACAGTAACATGGAAATTGTGTAAGAAAACCATATATGAAGTTTTTGCTGTTGCATTGACAGTACCTTGTGTTGTCTACATCAGGTGGACATGAGTTCTTCCAATTAAAACCAATGGGTCTTTTTGACCTGAAGGAACACCCCTCAGCTTCCCTAACTTCAGAGCCTCTTTCTCTAGGTATTGGCAGATCAGAGGTTTATCTTACAGATTTTTGGTTCATATGTATAATTTATATCTCTTCATAACTGCATATTCACATTTTCATAAATAATTCTGCTTGCCAAAATTTGCTTTCTCATAAATGGATATTTTATTTTATATTTTATTTTTTATTGTGTTATTTCAGTGTCTTGTCCATGGGAAAGCCATCTGGTCATTCAGATATGTCAGTTTTTACAGCCAAAAAGACTGAGAGCAGAGTAGTTTGTAGCATCAAAAGAAGAGAGCAAGTGCAATTATAATGTGGAAAAGAATTCCCATATTGGTATATAGTCTGGTAAGAACTGAACGAAAGCTTAGGGAAGTGGTTCTTGAGACCTAAATGCCAGAGGAATTTGCTTTGGAACAGACGCTCCAGTTTCACTTCCCATCCAATTGCAGAGTGATTCTATTGCCAGTAGCTGCCCTCGGCCATTGGAATCCCAGTGGCAATGGCAGCTGTGTGTAGTGGGGGAGCAGGCTTCTGTGGTCAGGACCTAAGCCTCATATGCACAGAATAGGTTGCAGGTATAGTCAGGGATTATAGATGATAGTCCTCACATTAAGATTTTCAAAACATACTGCTAGGAACTTGTACAGTTGACAACTTCTTTAGTAACACTGTTTTTGAAGTTACTTTATGTGTAGCCTCATCAGCTTAACAATCATCTAAAATCAGAGTATTAGAGATAAATTGTACTGTACACAATCAGTGTCATGTACGTGTGTATAACATCGGAATTCCAATGCCCTTCCTTGTGTGTTTCGAGGAGAATGCTATAAATAAAATCTCCTAGAGGTGCCTGAGGAGAGGGAGCCATTCTTGGCCTTGGCTTTTTAGTACCAGGTCTCCCTTAAATGAGAGATTCAGGTTCTTGCAGAACTGTTTTTGGAGACTTGTCACTCTGCAGGAACTACAGTGTTTATCCTTCAGATTTCTCCATTAGGGCTCTTTCAGTTGAGAGCCCAAGTGCTCAAGTCTAGTCTGTGTACAGAGATTATAATCCCATATGGTACTGTACGATTTCTTGCTGGAGATCAACTGTGTGATAAAAATAGTCAGTATAATCCAATTAAAATAGGGAAGAAGGATTAGAATGCATATTGATTAAAAGAACAGAAAACTGTTAAGATTATAAAATAGTAACATATTACATGTTTTTGTCAAGGCTTGCAGCAAGATGGATCAAGTATGAGCATCCCACAAGAATCAGCAGAAAATGGAATTGTGCTACATGACAGCAGGGGTACTTTTATTTGGTCTCAACTGCATTGACAGTACAATTGAACCATAATTTAAGAAAGGATAAAGACCAGCAATATCATTTTACAGAGAGAAACCACTACCACAGAAAACCCATCTACCAACCCACGTGTACTATGTCTCTCAGATATTGATTATATGAGAGGTGGGCATGCAGTTGAGTAGAAATCTTTGAGGAATATTTGTGAATAGTTCTAATTTGAGTTGAATAGTTGGCTAAAGATGACCCTAGGGGTTCTTTTGTAATATGAAGAATTAATTGAAATGTGTATTTCTGTTATCTTTCCAATAACTGGATAGCTTCTCTGTTTCTAATAAAATAAAATTTCCTGTCACAGGATATTAAACTGGTCTCCACTGTCTTACGAATTTAATTTTTTCAACAAATTGATAAAAACTTATCAAAAAGGACACATTTAGGCATGTTGTAGGATTTAAAGGGTTGAAAATATGGTGATTCTCCCTAGTGTTATTCAAAGCCTCCCTGGTTCCTGCTGGTGTGCTGCCTGAGAACTGTAGTAAATTTCAAGTGGCTTTGCCTTGGTCCTAGTCTAGGAATAGCTGAATGCACTGCAAAGATGCCAAGATTATGGTTAATATATTTGGAGTAGAGAAAGATACATTTTATGCTAGGCTAGGTAATGCTGAGTGGAATTGTCTGCTGCCTGAAAGTAATAGTTATATGGAAAGACATTAAGTGGATCAGTATTTGATCAGTATTTGAATTTTACAGAGTTAGGACATAGACTGCATGAAAATGGCTACATCACACTCAACCCAACTTTGAAGATTCCCTATGTAATACAAACATGGGAAACATGTAAAGTGTAGATTAAAATAAGAATATACTTATTATTTCTCCCCTTTAATTACCTTCTAATAGTCCTATCTTTGTAATAAGGGTCCCATACTAAAAATATTTCAAACATGACTCTTTCAGAGGGAATTAATTCGTATGTATTTTTTTTCAGAATGTTTTTTCAGCTCCTTTATGTAACACTCAAATAATGCAGAGTCTAATTAATAATTATGTGTACTGTTAGGTTTCATGAAGGTTCAAAGATAGTGCTTGTACTATTAGTTTATCCTAGAATAGTGAGGAGACTTGGCACTAATTGCTAACTTTTTCAGGAATTTCAGTCCAAGGATTTATGATAGAAATGTAAAAGAACTTCTCTGAGACTCAAACTTAGGCATGGGATTTTAAGGAGAGGGTACACTATTAGTGCATAACAAAAGCTGATATCTGTTAGTAGATACAACTTTGCACTAGTTAGAGAAAAAAATAGATAGGAATCAGTGTTCTTTCTTTTTTAGAAAATGCAAACAAAACTTTAGAATTAAAACTTTCAAATGAAGAGATGTGACTTGAGGCATTTTGTTCTTTGCTGATTCTACAGTGGCCATTGCACAGTTGGAAGCCCTTTCCACAGAAAATTACTCTGAAGAAAATTCTTAGTCTCTCCCACTGTGCCTGTAGAAATGATACCAGTCTATCTTGCAATTTTTTTTTTTTGACATTGGGGTGATGGCTTCTGTTGTCCTTCATAAAAGGAGGCTTTTTTTTCCCCCCCGGGGTGTAAGGAGAAGATTACAGTCTTTGTATTCTTAGTAAACAGAGTTATGTGTTCCCACCCAAATTTATTGTGTAAAAGTTTCCAATCATCTTTCCTCTCTTTGGGAACAGCCTTTGACTTGTTTCATACGAGTTTTGTCTGTTACACAACTTCTTGTCTCGCTGCTAAATGTGCTTATTGATGTTCTGTTTTCAGCCCAAAATCCCTCTGTACTCTGCTGCTCCCACTTCACATATTGCCTTTCTTACTCTGTGCCCTGATGTGAGAAATACAGTGCATCTCCATGTGTCACTGCCCACACCCTTGGGTTCTGTGTTGCTCTTCTTGTCTTCCTGCTTCTCCCCTTCAGGTGTTGTGGGTTTCAAAAGCAGAAGGGCTGCCAAAACTGGTGCTCTCTTGATCACCTTTTCGGCTGCATTTAGGGCTCAGATACATCTGCTGAGTGTTCTTTTATCCTTTTGTCTTATAAAAGTGTATCTCACTTCTTCCTTTCAGGAACTTCCTGATGCTAACCCTTTCTCTCTAGACAATGTCTGTGTTTATCCCCTTGTTCTCTTTGTCTGTAAAAGGAGCTTCTCCTGCTCTACCATCTACTCAGCTCATATACCAAAATACCCCCAGTTTTGCACAAAAGGAGTGCTGCGTTTCATTGCTACCTATCTGCAGTATTAGGTTTCCTGCCTATTTCAACTCAGTACCTATTCTAAATTCTTCCCTTTTTCTGGATTTTCACTGATCAAGAAATTTTTCTCTTCAGTTCCATGTCTCAGTAACTAGACTCCATGGAAAGGATAATCAAGTGTACCACTGTGACTTGGAAAGCATTAGTAGGTACCTTTGTCATCCATCTCTGGTGGCTGTGAATTTATACAATTACGAGCAGTTAAACCTGTCACTCTTCTAAACTATCTAGCTCTGATTTTTTGGGCCTCTCCTTCACTTCCTCTTTCCCAGGCCAACGGATTCAGAGAACACTTAAGTTTTAGAATTAGTTTTAAATATTACAGCCAATGATCACAGCTATGCTTGTGAGTGTTACTGACTTGCTAAGTCTGCAAAGACCTTAACATTTCAAATGCAATTTTTGTGTGGATCAGCCGATCAGCTGTGGCTTGTCTTATTGCTAGAAGTATCATTGCATAATGTGAGACTGTGTGTTTCAAGGGACAGTTCTTGCAGAATCAAAAAGTGTCAAAAGTCTCCATGAATGGAGCAGTCTCTTGCCTGAATGACTGAAAGTAACTTCTGTTAATCACAAAAAGTTGCATAAAAAGCTGTTGCTATGCATAAATGTGAGGAACATGAAAACTGCAAGGGGAGGGGGGCATTTTGCTAACTTTCTGAACAGTGAGAACAGCCAAAGGAAAACCCAAGAGATGCTCATTTGATTCATACTTCTGAAAAACAAACAGTTTGTTTCCAGCTGAGAGTCCATTGCTAAAACCTTTAATTATGCAAATAAATGTCATATTAGTGACTGTAGTAGCACTGAAACCTGTTAAAATCCTATTGGAAGACCTAAAGAATTCCTTTCCTTGATGTGTCATCGCCTGCGTTTTTAAAGCAATGTGCAGGGATTCATCTGCATGCAGTTCTGACTGATTTTAATGGAATGTAAAGATGAGACATCTGTGATAGCTCTGAGTCTACTTTTATAAAGAAGAAAAGGAGGGTTTCCACTAGTACAGATAGGCACAGCTTTAACAGAGAAGTATTAAGAGATACTGATATAATTCAATTTTCATGAATGATAAAGTAAGTATGTGTAGGGATTTTCAAGCTGGTTTGTATTCTAAGCCAGATGTCTTTGGCGGTTACAAGCAGAAATTATATACCAGGTTGCACATTTTCTGTCTAATTCCAAACCATGATATGTTGTCACTGGTTTGCTGACAGCCATCTGCTCAGACGTCATTTGATTTTTCCATTCAGTCACAGTTCAAGTAAGGGGACAAAATATATAGAAGGCAGGGGAATTATCTCTCAATTTTTCTCATGGAGAAACTAAATATTATTAAATATTATTTCTCACAGAATATATATTAAAATGTATTGAAATCCTGCACATATTCTGTTCTCTTAATGAAATAGGAAGAATTTAAAATTTACTACTCTGATTACAGATACAGACACGCTGTCTACTGTATTTTCATATCTGCTTATATTACATATATATAATTTACAAATATATGAATACAGTACTACAGCTCTTACATGTATTTAAGAGCTCTTTTGTAGCAAAGTCTCTGGTGTACAAATTTAGGTAACACACAAGAACTATTTCAATATACTAGAATGAAAGAATACTGTGAAACTGACAAAGAGTGTTCACAATATTCTTTCATATTCTCATATGTAGCTGGACACTTCTTGATTCAATGCATAGGAGTAGTGCTACTGCACAAATATACAATTTAATTTTTAAATATATTGTGCTTTTTTTGTTATTTGCAGTATTTCTCAGTTTTTCAGTTAATTCATGCCCCAGAATACTGTCTGTATGGAAATGAAACAGAAACAGGTAACCTGTTCTGTTCTATGAGAAGCTGGAAGTCTAAGATGTGAAAAATATATTTTGCATTCTTCTTTCATACTGTAATCACTGAAGGCCTTGATCTTGCTAATTTTGCTTTACATGCATTGAAATTGAACAGATCAAAGGTGTGTGGCCTTACAGTATAACCTGAGAAAGGCAAATTAGTTCTCATTTTAATAGGATATTGTGTAGCATGGCTTTAGGTAACACATACATGTAAAATGGTGTGAATGGTACACGTAGCTAAAATTATGGTTTTAGGACCACATGGATTTTTGGAGGACAGTTTGTGATTAGCCAACCTGATAGATTTCTCTGATGAGGTAACAGACTTGATGGATGAAAGGAGAAGAGTGGATGTTGTTTATCTTAGCTTTATTAAGGCTTTTGATGCTGTCTCAGTAACATCCTCAAAGAAAAGCTGATTAAATACAGGTCAGATAAGTGGACAGCAAAGTAGGTTAAAAACTGAGTAGGTAGGTCTGAATGGTTGTATCAGTGGCACAAAGTCCACCTGGAGGCAGGTCATTAGTGATCACGGGGCAGGCACTGGCAGTCAATACTGGGGCCAATACTGTGTAGCATCTTTGTGAATGACCTGGATGGTGGGGCAGAGTGTGCCCTTGGGAGGTTTGCAGACAGTATACAATTGGACAGACTGGTTGATGTGCCAGAAGGCTGTGTCAGAAGGGCATTGGTAGGCTGGAGAAATGGACTGACCTTACGAAGTTCAGCAAAAGGAAGTGCAAAGTCTGGCATGTGGGGAGGGACAGCCCCACGCACCAGTACAATCTAGGGCCAAATGGCTGGAAAACAGCTTTGCAGAGGAGGACCTGGGTGTCCTGATGGACAAGCTGAACGTGAGCCAGCAATATGGCACAAAGAGCAAGTGGGGTGCGTTAATTAGAATGTCCACAGCAGATTGAGGGAGGTGATCGTTCCCTGTCAGCTCAGCAGTGATGAGAGCACACCTGAAGGACTGAGTCCTGTTCTGGGCTCCTCAGTACAAGAGAGACATGGACATGTTGGAGCAATTCCAGGAAATGGCTGGGAAGATGATTAAGGAATTGGAGTGTCTGCCCTGTAAGTAGAGGCTGAGAGGGCTGGGATTGCTTAGTTTGGGGATGTGACAAGGAGATTTTATCAACATATGTGTCAATATGTGTCGGAAGGTGATACAGAAGATATATCCTAACTTTTTTTCAGTGGTAGCCAGTGACAGGACAAAGGGTAATGGGCACAAATCAGTGTACAGGAAATTCCATTTAAACAGAAGAAAACACTTTTTTTACTGTAAGTGTAGTCAAACAATGGAATGTATTGCCCAGAGGGGCTGTGGAGCTTGCATCCTTAGGGATACTAAAAACTCGGATCCGCACTCCTGGGCCACCTGTTCCCATGACCCTACTTGAGCAGGGGTTTGGGCTAGATATGAGGTCCCTTTCAGCCTCAGTGATTCTCTAATCCTCTGAAGACAGTTCTTAAGAGCTCTGCATAGAAATTGCTAATTGGTGATCTCACATTTTACCAGAATATGTTGAAAATTTATAATCCTTATCACTATGTGTTTGTACAGCATTACAGCAGAATAGTGAGAAGTAAATCAGTTCAAAGAATGAAAATGGAACTTCATGTTTATTCAAGCTCATCAGTTGAAACACTTCAAGCTATTTTAATCTGAATTCTCAGGGTAAATGTAAGTGCACAGAATCTCTTACATATGGTAAGATCCGTTTTTCCATTTGCTCTTTGGTTTCACAAAGTTAGATTCAGTTTGGATTTTTTTTGTCAGTTAGATGATAGTGAATAGATGGATGGCTTTTATTAGACCCCATAACATGACTTTTGTTGCCTCTTGTACGAGAACACAGTATACATCTCAGTCTTTCTGTTGAAGTTGACAGTATTGGAGACTCAAGGGTGCAGTAACTAATTCTGATTTTCCTGTGTGGTTTCAATGGACATTGATTTTCAAGATATTGCAAAAATGGTCATATTCTTCATATTCTTTAGTGTTTAATGCATAGCAGAGCCTTTTTTCATAAAGCAAAAACTTTGTCAAGCCGAAGGTCATCAGTAAATTGCATCTGGAGGCTCTGATTTTCCCAGGCTCTATCCTACCTCTGAGAAATTCTGACTTAATTTTCTTCATTTTTCATGCTTGCTTTTTTTCTTTTCTCCTTCAGTGATGGGATAGAGAAATCATACATGTCTGTGTCTTGCTGTCTGTTTGCAAATGAGGAAAGTGCGTGAGTATGTCTTCTTAGCATGGAGACCCTGGTATTGAGTTGTGGGGATGGAATAAAAATGGAAATTTGTAGCCATGTCCTGTAGTTTGGGGAAGTTGTAAATTGGTGTGTGCTATCTAAGAACAGAAGACAGGTGATTTGGGAAAATTCCTGTTTGCAGAACACTTTTGTCTCTCAGAGGTTGTTTTACTTTTTCTTGTTAGGCCTGCTTGGCTGCCCAGGACCATACTGCTGCATTGCAAAGGTTTTAATGAAGATCATGTGATCATTAAAAAATGAAAGGAAATAGCTGTAAAGAGTGCACTGCTGCTTGCTTCTTCATGCATAGTGCACCCTTTCTACAGATAAGGTATTTGTACAACTGGGATTTTGCCCTTCAAAATTTTTGTCAGAATACAGACGGAATACATTTGAAAATCAGTGGGTGTCCGACCCAGGCTGGGCATGTAAACACCTTTGAAAATGAGATGTCCATTAAGTCTTTGTGCTTTAGATTTTTGATTCAGTGGGAGTTCTGCCACAGATGTCAAGGAGACAGGATTTCATCTTCACCTGTGTTTTTCCTGTTCTCCTTTGCAAAACAACCGTTTCTGACAGCTCTGGGAAAAAAGGAAATCCATTGCAAAGCAAGGAGGATGCTTATATATTTAATACAATAGAATATTGGAGTAAGCCAGTAGTGATTTTTTCACTCAGTCTGCAATCTGTAAAAGTGACGGAGTTTTGCTGTTAAAATGAGCAAAGTTCCTACAGATTTTCAATGCTGTGAGCTGTGGAGAGGTAAAGTAATATTACTAGATGATAGATATACTGTCTTTCAGATGTGTTACTATGTAAGGATTATAGTTAGATTTGCTATCAAGCTTCTTCTGCTTTGTGTTTCATACTCTGTTTTTTTTGTGTTGAAGATAAATATGCAGTAGGGTGTATGTAATGTTGCTTGAATTGAGAAAGTCACCTCTAAGTAAAAGCAAGCCATCTCTACCACCAAACATCAAAAACTACTTTTCCACTTCCTTTGGAAGGAAAAAAGGCTTGACTGCTGAACAGCACTGTAATGCACAGTGATTTGGGGCAACTGACATAAGTGGGTACTGAAACATTTGTTTTCCATTTTGTTTTCCTCTGGACAAATGATCCTAGTGTCATTTTTTTTCCAGTCTGTATGCTCTGTTGTGTCTGGACAGCTATTTCTTCAAATTGGGTTTATTTTCTAGTTGTATAAAAGTATTCATCTACATTGTGGATAGAGTGCATTAAGTTACTCCCTGTCATGCACAGCTGGAAGCAATTCAGTGCTGCAACATTTTGTTTTGTTTTGTCCCAGTTTTTTCTCCCCACTGTGTTCCCACAGCCTAGCACAGCTCTGCGCTGAAGCAGACAAGTCTCTTTTTCCAATGACAGTTCTTAGAACATCGGAAATTGACATATTCTCTTTTGTCTTTTTAGTACAAATTCAGTGGCAAACAGCTCTGCTTGACTGCATGAACATTTCAAAGTGCTCTATAGACTAGGAAGATTGGCTTGAAAAGTTAGACATATTTAGGCAGGCTGTTTTATTTGCTTCTTTGAAGAGACTAGGGATATTTTGAGAAGATTGAAGGAAGTATGCAATGCCAAATACTGGTCTGTTTAGAAGAGAGAAGAGGAATATGCAGGTCTTAACAGAGCTTTCTTTGAAGGAGAAAAATATTTTCTCTCTTCTAATGCTTTAATAAGATACAAAGAAATCCCAGAGTTCGTAGACCAAAGTTTGTCCTTTATCTGGGAAATATTTTTTAAAAGCTATTAAAAATCAATACTGATTTTTAAAAGTTGACATTTTGTTTGTATGTGCAGGCACTGCAATTATTTATATTAATTTTACCCTTGGTAAAATGAGATGCTGGTCTTATCTCTGTGTAATCAAACCACAATATAGACATTAAATAATACTGAATGCAAATTTCAGCGTGCCAATAATCTTCTGTAAAAAAGAAGGGTTGCAGACTCTATGAGTATCTTTGCAGTGGTCTTTCAATTTTCTTCTCTCTTCCAGTCCCCCTCACTCAGAGAGTTCCTTCCTTTGTCTCCATGCACAGATCTCTGCTGCTGTCTTCTATCTCCTATCAACCACCTACAGTGGTTCCTTTTTTCTCATTTAAGATGTCTGGTCTTTCCTCTGTGCAGAAGTCTAACAGAGGTTATAATCTTGGTCTTGGTTCCTTGCTTATGCTTCCATTGTAGTGCTGGAGTGTAATTCCAGTGAGACTTACCCCACCAGTTGCTCTGTAGGTGTGGGGTGGTGATGTGATTGAAACAGGATTTACAATTCTTCATGAGTTATATGAAGGGAAGGAAAGAATAATGTGTCAGAACTGGTGAACGGTAGGAGCACTGATGTGATAGGTAATTACTTTGTTTACATTCATGTGTTTCCTGTAGCCCTTCTTTGCTGTACCTGCTTCTTGACACATTTTAAAAGTAGGTTACCCCAGTGACCATCCCCCCTTTATAATGAACCTGTAATCACCATTCGGCAGCTGGAGATGCAGTTAATATCTTTGATTTCCCTCTAGGATCCGTCCATCCTCTCTCAGCTAGGGAAATCAACTCAGTGGGCTCTGAAGGTCAATCAAGCAGTGCTGTTTCAGAAGGGAGTGAGAGTGAGAATGAAACTGAATTCAGCAGCTGACAGGCTTTATGAAAATGTCTTGTACCTGCTACTTGTGTAGCTCATCTGCTTCTGCTGATCTCCACTATTGCAATAAAGCATGTGGAAAATCTGTCAGTTTGGCAGGGAAGTAGGTAATAGGGCATGACAAAACAGGGCAGGGTGCCAGGCATCAGATTGGTAGGTTTATTCCACTGATACTCCTGGAGCTTATATGAGCTGAAAGTTGGTGGGAACTCATGAAAAGTAGATAAAAGAGAACACATGAAGCTGGGCTGTTATTTTCCTTTATGCAGTGAAAATAAGGAAAGCATAAGGAAATTAATTAGGTAATACTGCTTTGCAGAAAACTGCAAGGAAATTGCCCAGCTCAAGAGAATGTTCTAAAGACGATCTATAGAACCAGATCTATTCTATAGAATAAGTAGCCATTGAGGAAACCTCAATGCAAGGGTGCAAGGTAATATTGGGAACTAGTATAGGGGGCAGTGGCTGGTGAAAGAATTGAATATTGCCAAAAATATTATGGTTTCATTAGCAATACCACACAAAATTAAGATTTTGTTTTCTCTTCCATTTTGGATGGACCTTGATATTGGGATGTATATGCTACCAGCCTTAGTAAGAAAAAAAATGCAGATACCTATTAGCAGCAATATTGAGGGAAAATGTGAAGGAGTTTGAGGATACCTCCCTGGAGAGACCCTGTATCAGGTAGAGATTTAGGGATGTTCTGAACTGGCAACTGAACACAGGCCATTCATGTTTTAATAGCTCTGTGTGAGCCTTTGTTCTGTGTATTAATCTAATTGGTTTTTAATCCATTCTTGACTTTGGAATAAAAATACTTTATTATATAACTTATTCGTCTGTTCTAGAATTTAATTGCTGTCATGATGAAAAGCAGTTCCATTTATAAACAGGAAAAAAGTCCCAATCCATGAAGAAAGTTCCTGTCTGATAAGTTGACTCAGCACCTTCAATTTGTGGTAGAAGGATAACTAAACTTACTACATTCACTTCAAAGATATACTTGCTAAAGCCATTTATGATTTTTTATGCAGTTACATCATTTTATATATCTCCCAATCTGTTTGTTTTCCAGCAGAAAACTCATAGCCTATTCATATCCATATTCCGAAGCTGTTCCACAGCTGTACTCTTGTCACGCTTTTCTTCATTTTTTTAGCTCTACCATATACTTTTGGAGATGAGAGGTAAGGGACACCATACAGATTTGAGTTGTCAGTACGGATAGATTTATGCAATAATGTAATGACATTTTGTTTCTATTCCTTGACCTAATATTTTTACTGAAATATCAACAATAACTCTTTCAGGACTGATGATAGCTAGTGCAGAAGCAATCATATTTTCCCCTGTATATTAATTTCCATTCCTTCATTTCATATGCCCTTTTATTGCCTAGACAAACCATTCTGTGGAATTTTTCTACCACTCTGTGATCTATGCTTATTTTAATTTTTCTGAATATTTTTTATCATCAAAAAGCAGTCATTAATTTTTATCCTCTTTTCTAAGTTTCTTATGTTGCTGTTGGAACAGAATAGGATTCAGCAAAGATTGCTATGGTTTTCCATTGCTATTCTCCATTTTTAAATTCTGACCTCATGAGAGGTCATTCCTTCATGTGCTATGGTGGCTTACTTTCTTTAATGGCCTTCATGAAATCTTGTGGAAGTCTGTTTGCTAGTCTAAATGTATTGAACTCAGTGAATCACTGACAATGTGTGCCAATGTCTCCAGAGAATTTTAGTATTAATAAAAGATGGCTTTTGAGGCATCTGTAAAAAAACCACAGACCCCAAGCAGCCACTATTTTTATCTTTAAGATAGATATCTAGATGTGCTTTGATCCAGGACCCATTATAAAAAAAATGCAGTAGGTACCTTGATACCACACCTACTTAACTAGAACAGTGGCAGTGTAAAACTTGAGTACATAGGAGTTTGTAGGCAAGAAAATCCTGTTAATTTTCTGGTTTTCCTTTTTACAGTTTTTTTTCTAGAACTGTTTCTGTTGAAAATGCATGCTAAACTTACCATCATTAATTTTCTAGCGACTTGAGCAGCATGCTTAATTACCTGTGCATTGTACACCACTTTAAATAATTTGATTAATTCCTGTGTTATTTGCCTTCATAGTTTAATCACCTGTCAACACAAAACAAACTTTCTATTGGGTTTCCATGCATTAAAATCTTCATGGAGTATGTTCCATGCTCAAAAGCCAAAGTGTAAAGCAGAAAGATGACCATGCCCATTTCACAGGGGAGAATCTGATATTCTTTCTCTTCACACAGCAGCAGTCCTTTGAAAACCAGAAATTGAACCCAATTTGCTAAAACCACTACCTAATTGAAAGCCAATCTTTTCTTCCTATTTCCTTCATGCAATTGCTAGAATTTTGTTATTTTTTAACAGATAGAAGTTAATGCTAATATGATTCTACCCAGTGACACAAAGGAGAGAAAAGATTGATGTAGCTGGCGGTTGAAGGGAGTCGAATTTTTCTACTTGCACTTGAGCTACACAAAATAGAAATGATGTGTTTGTGGCTTAGAGGCATTTTATCCAGTCTTTGCACTGGAACAAAGGTTTACAAAAGGCATTTAGCAATAAAGAAAGAACTCTGTCATTTTACCAGATAATATTTTTTGAAGTGTTTGATGGGAGGATGCCTATAGAATTCAAGGTGGGATTGATAACAACAAACTTGAAAATTTATTGGGAAATTGAATGGAAGATGTGCAAAACTAGTGCACCAGTTTTTAAATATTTATTGTGTATGATTATTGTAATGAAAAACAAGGCAAAAAAATTAACTGTGCCATCTAGAGCTTTCTTGCTTTTTTTTTTTCCCCTGGGGATTTATGATTGGAAGATGAACTTCTAAGATGTCAATCTCAGAAAAAATGACCAGATAAATTAGCATCATAAACATACACATTTTTATTTCATATTCAAAAGGCCTAGCTAGAAGTTTCAAGACAATGGTTTCGTCTTCTCTATTGCTAGAATGTCATGCCTCTGTTGCGAAAAAATATGTATCTATGTGTAACTGCTAGAAATCAATATGAATAATACTGCTTCTTCCATTCTATCAGGCACATCAAATGTTCTTTTAAAGCAAAGCCTTTTGGGCTGTACAAAGTATTATAGAATCATAGAATATCTTGAGTTGGAAGGGACTAGTAAGGCCTACTGAGCCCAGCCCCCTGGTCCTTGGAAATAAAGATTTTCAAAAAAAGTTTGAATATGTTGTTGTTAATTATTACTTGTTAAAACCCCAGGGCTGAGGAATTAATAGCAAAGGTGAAGTGCTGGCTGTAATGTGCGTCTTTTGCTCTCTGCCTGTCACTCCGAGCCTGTGGGGAATTCAGTGTGGAGCACCTCTGTGAGGTGCTGGCAATTTAACCTGGGCTCTTCAGTGAAACACCCAATACTTGTATTGCTGCCTGTGTTTGTACTGAGTATGGATAAGGCTCTTTTGTAGCTTTCCTGTAAGCTGCTCTGCACATTGAAGAGGTGACCCAAGGGTGAAGTTATGTTCTAATAAATGAGTTGCTTAAGTACTCTTCATTTATTTACATATGTTACATTTAAAGCTTGTGTTAAAACTTAGAACAATGGTGATTTGTGGTAGACATAGAACAGGTAATATTTTTATAGCTGTGTGAATCTGGAGACTCTTTGGTTGCTCTCTTTCAGCTCTTTTTTGAAGGATTTATTATCCTGATACCATGTGCTGCAATTCTTTGCATGTAGGATCATTCTGTCATTTTTATGAGGTTCACTTTTGAGGGCTTAAAATACTTAGCTCTGAACCAAATGCCAGACTCTTTGTTAACACTAAATGATTACTGGCTTCTACACTATTAACTTTGTACAGCCTAAAAAGAAAATAATGAGTCTGTCAGTCAACATAGGAAGTTCCACAGCTATTAATTTATCTACTCTGCTAATGCTTATACAGATTTTTATCATGTGACCCCATCACAGAAGGCAGAAAATACCAGTGAATGCAGTGAATAAAAATACAAGAACTACTGTATAGGTTTTAAAATGTGATGAAAATGGGCTTTAATCTATACAGAAGGACCAAGATACATGATTGGTAAAATCTCAAGTATTGATAGACTGTGCAAATTGGATGGGCTAGTAACTAATTTTCTCTCTTGCTCAAGCATTATATTTACACATGGTTTTAAAGTGAGCGTGAGAGTCACTAACTCACAATGTCAAAGGACAGCTGTACCATGACCAGCCAAGCTTGGTAATTAAATGGCACACAGGTTAATTGCAGAGACAAGCAGGACACTGGTGTTAAAGGACTGAAAGGAGTCAGTTGAAGAGTGTTGTCCATTTGAGGAGGACGAAAATAAATGCCATTATAAAGGAAGCTTTACCAAAGTTCAATAACGACCACTTCAGTTTTTATCAAAACATTATTTTAAGTTTATAATAGTATAATCGGATTGGAAGCTGAATGAATTGCAAAAGAGTGAGTTTTGGGTCAGTTGAAATTGTCATAAAATGAATCTAGAAGTGATCCCAAGAGTCCATACATCCGCCTTTTTGGTTGGTTGGTCGGTTGCGCTTTTTTGTTTTAACCTGTAGCCATGGCAAATTTGCTTTTGAAGATACAAAATTGGTTGATTTAATGCAAGTGGTACTAATATATACATTCAACACATACTATCAGTTTGTCTGTGTGGATCAATTTTGTTACGGCTCGAAGGTTTTGATCAGTACTTAGTGGGAAGGACAGTAATCCACCTTAATGAATATTCTTCATATGGTTTATAATCTTTATAGCTTACTGCTACATATAACTTGGCTCAGCAGAGCACTCAGACATGCTTAAATGCTGTGCTGAATGAGAATTATAATACATCACTCAGCATGTGCATTTGGAAAAATAACAACAGCACTACCATAAAAGATACGATGTCGTATATATTATTTTCTTCTTGAGGAAAGGGAAACATGACATATGCTATTCATGTTGCTGGATGAATTACCCAGCTGCTCTGATGACAAAGGTGTCTATGAAGTCTTAAGCAGAACAGTAATACAGTGCTGCAGTCTGTGGAGGAAAAGTTTTTCCATGGAGATGTCAGCAGGAAAGAAGAATGATAAAGAGTTTTCATAGGTACATTGTGTACAATGTTACAGTGGCCAGTTGGGTAGGAATTCAAGGTTTGATTGTGAAACATAAAATTTTATGATGCTTTGTATGTTTCTGTACTTTCTCCTTTGGCATCCTGCTGTTGTTAATGATATAACTAGAAGGTACCAATTTCAATTTTAGAAGAATGGAGAGAATCCCGTAAATTTAATGGCTTTATTCTGATGTCTAAATTCTGGATACACATCCAAAGTTGTTCTTTATTACCTCCATAGCTGTTGAAAATGAAGGCTTTTACTTTAATGTTCTAACAGGTGTTACATTCATTTGTGATTATTCTGCTAAATTCACCTTCGTTTTGCCTCTTTTGCTTTTGTTTATGATTTTATTTATTTTATTTTCAGGACTGTTTCCTGCAGTGCTGAACCTGGCTAGTAATGCTCTCATCACAACCAATGCTACCTGTGGAGAAAAGGGACGGGAAATGTACTGCAAACTTGTTGAACATGTACCTGGACAGCCGGCAAGGAACCCTCAATGCCGCATTTGTGATCAAAGGAGCCGAGTTCCACATCGTATGTGTGCCATTTTCATTTTGTTCCCTTAACAAGATTTTTTTCCAAAGGGTGTAGATACTCAGGAAAAAAAACTTCAGTAGTTCACCAGCCTGATTACTGTGAAATGTGTGTCTCTCTTTAAAACAGGTTAACCATCTCTTCCAAAAGTATTTCAGAATCTGTATCTGATATAGATACTCCTCCCATGGAACTTTCTGATTCAGGTACTGTAAAGTAGAGCATCTAAATTCAGATTTTAAAAAATTAAGTATCTACAGCTGATGCTGAATTCTTTTGATATATACTAATCATAAATAAAAAGCAGATAACTGACTTTTACCTGCATACCTTCAAGTGGAATTTGAACATTTTGCCCAATCTAAGCAATATCTGAAATTCCAGTAAATTCAGTTTCACTGAACCAGAAAAAATAAGATAAAGTAATGAAACACTGCTTGTTTTAATGCTTAGTTTTTAATATTAAAATTGATTTTTGCTGACACTGCTTTCTTAAAGATTATCTGGAAGCAAAACCAGTTTTCAGGTATGAATTTGTCATCATCTACTTCAGACATGCTTATTCTAGTAGTTGGGAAGATTAAAATCAAGAAAATTTCTTAGTCAAGTCATACAAGTTGAATTTCATGTAACCTTGCAGTGAAAGACATGAACAGCTTTAACATTATTAGATTTTCATGGGTATATTGGCACTCTAGATGATAGAGGATGTAGAGATACTTAACGCAGCTTTTAATGGAATAGATAAAATTCTGAAAGAAGCACAGATACAGAAGCGTGAAGACATTTTTTTTTTCCAATTGTGTTCCAATAAAACTTAACTCAGATATGTTTATACCTCATGACATTTAAGCATGTGCTTAAAACCACAGGATTAAAAAAAAAAAAAAAAAAAAGATGACATTTAATCTGTCTGCTGGTTCTAGACAGGATGAGCTATCTGTGGCTGTAGCTTCCAGACAGAAGCTTGTTTGGATTCTACTTAGAAACTTCCTCCAACAGCCACACTTTCTGCTGTGGCTCACTCATTACATTGCTCGAAAAAAAGTGTTTTTCTAGAAACGAATCTGCATCTTCTTGCAGAAATTCATGTTATCTAAGTTCAGTCAATACAAGAAATGGATTATTACTCCCTTTTTCTTAAAAAAAAAGTATTTTACCTAATTAATTGAGGGGTGATGGTATTGCTCTATCTAGTTTCTACACTAAGCTATCTTTCCTTTCATTCTCCTCATAGAGGAGAACTCCTATCTCCTAGAACTCTAACTGCATGAATTGCAGTTCTCTGAATTCTTCCTAGAGGCTTTCATATTTGTTAAAATTCACCTGAGCTCTTACTAGCACTACATAGAGATCCAGGTTTGCTTCAGAATAACCATATATTCCTGTTCACATGTTTTACTTTGATCAATTTCCCATTGCTAATGGTGAAACACCACTGAGAGGACAGTTAGTTGTCAATTGCAAACTTTAGATGCTTTCTTTTCCTGATAAATTGGTCTTCATCTTATATTTGCGAAACTATAATTTTCCCAATGCAGATTACTTAATTTATCTGAAGACTGTTGCAACCTATTTTTTTCCAGATTGTTTTCCAAGTTTCAGTGTCTTCTTTAACTGCAGAAACTGCCACCTTCTGAAGGAAGGTCATATGATTTTTTAGCAATCGACATATACAATTATGTTATAGCAGTGTGTTTCACTCAGGGAAGAATTCTGTTTTTGGAAGCATTCTGACTGGCAGAATGTGCAAAAGACATTCCTATTTTAGAGATGGGTATTTAGAGACACATGCACATTACCGAAGTTTTTTTTCCTATATGAAGTTTGCTTATTTCAAAGGCCAAACTAAACCCAAGATACTGCTTTGTCTTGTCTATGATGTCAGACAGTGTACTCTAAAATATGTGTATACACACAGACATACATATGTGTGTGTATTTAAAAAACCCCATCTGAATGATGTATATCTATATTTCCCCTTGTTCTTAACTCTCTTCTAAACTTGAATCAGTCCACATTCATAATATGTGGTCTTTTGTGACAATCATATCTCATTTTAAGGTCTTTAAACCTTCATTTGGCAAAGGGAAGTTCCTTGTTTAAACAGAGATGACTTGTTAATAGCAGAACCATGTAATATAACCAGACTTTAAATGATCCCCCTGGAATGTGTGAGTCTGGAGTGCCTCCCCTTAATTACTGTAGTAGGAAATGAACAAAATTTCCCTGGTTAATCACATGTGAGTCCAAATTAAAGTGCACAGTTTGATGGGCTCACTCTCTAAGTTCTCCCTCTTGCCATCCATCAGGTGGATTGGTCCTTGAACTGCATTTGCAATTCAGTCCTTTTTACCAATCTTATATTTTCTCCCTTACCTTTTAAATAAGCTAAACATGCCAGCAATTAATCAATTTTCAAATTAATTATGATTAAACTTTCATAATGGTGGGTACAGTTAATTGTTAATTCATCTCCCAATCCTCCTTCTGATGATTTACCTTTATATCAGTTTCATCTGAAGAGACTTAGATCAAAATTTCCAATTGGACAACTTCTGTCACTGAAAAATCCTGAATTTGATTTACAGCTGAGTTTTGCTGCCACTCATTTAAAGCCAAGATTTGCGAAAATGATCAGAGCTGTGGGAACTGACAGGATGTAAAGCATAGGGTGTGCTTTGCTTTTCTCTTCAATATAAAGATAAAGCTACCTATAGCTTTATCAGTTATAGTGCCAGAATTCTAACTTGTAAATATTGCTGCCCACTAATACCGTTAAATAATATTTAAATGAAATTGTTGGCATTTTCAGTATTGAGGGTTTATGCCTTTACTCACCCCACAAAGCACTTTCTTTTTTTTTTTGTATCTTTAAATATGTTCAGGCATTCTGGCTTCCCTTAATGAGCTAGGACTCCTGTCCTCCACAGGTGGTTGATATAGCAAAAAACCAGAGATACAAAGATTATCAATCTGGCTGGTTCATTTAAGTAATAATTAAACAATAAGTAAATTAATTAGTTCATAAAGTAATTGTTTGCAATTCTAGGCCCAGCTAGTAATGGATCATATTCCAGTTTTATACCAAGGAAACCTGACAGTTCAGAAAGTCATTCTTAATAAGAGGGGTAGGGTTTTCTCCTGATTCATATTCTCACAAACAGAACTTGCATAGAAGAAATTTACCATATTTGAATTTCCTTTGGGTTATTTCCCTCATGATGTACAGGCTTGCTCTGGAAAATGAGGGACTTCAAGATATGGATCCCTGTACCTTCTAGAATTCTTATTTTGTTATTCTCCATTTTGTATTTCGTACAGGAGCAAAACACAAAAAATAACCTGCAAATATTGAGTGTGATTTTTCTCAGTCTAAATAATGTTAAAGTACTAAGTAAGCAAACTTCGATAATGTAGAATATCTTGAAATTCAGGAAAAATTCAGTTCTGTAAATAAATTTGTATCCTTCTTATTTAAGATTCATTTGGGACACTGCAGCAGAGTAAATATAGACATGAAAAATAATGCATCTTGGATTTCAATATGGATTATAACCAAACAAACCTTATGTGCATGTATGTGAGTCAGAAAATTTTCCAGTTGAGGAATATATTCTGTAATGATTTCTGAATCATTTCCTCTGTAATGATTTGTGAATTATTTCCTGAATTATTTCCATGTGTGCTTAGAAATGTCTCAGAAATGCCAGTACCAGTATTGCTTTAATCTCTGCTTTCCTTACACATTGTATTTTAGGTTTCTGATTTGTTGTTTCTGTTGCAACATTCAGTGACTTTGCAGTACTTGAAACTTTGGAAGACTTCCGGAAGTGTTTGCTTGATTTAAATACCTGCATTTTCTGTAGCATCAGGAGAGCCTTCTGCAATTAGATGTTCTGAATGATCTTCTTGTGATCATAAACAAAATTAAACAACTAACATTAGATTAGTATTCCAGTAATAATAGGCATGACTGGTGCTCCAGGAGTACCAGAAAAATGAATTTATTCTTTTTTCTTTCTGAAGTCCTGCCTTATTAGTTCTGTAATTGTCTTAAAACCTAGATTTCAGATCTAAAAATAATTAAATCTTCTAATGGTTTTGAAATTTATTTATATGTTTCTTCTGTTCTGACAGAAAGACACCCAATAACAAATGCAATTGATGGCAAGAACACTTGGTGGCAAAGCCCTAGTATCCAGAATGGCATTGAGTATCATTATGTGACCGTTACATTGGACCTCCAACAGGTAGACTTCTATTTGTTTGGTTCTGGGCTGTTTTGCATGATAGATCAACTGGATTAGCTTAAGTTTTTGCTCTGTTTTGCTTTCCTATAAGAAGACATGATCAATTTCTCCTATCATTTTCTGACCCATTCATTGTAACATAATGTGCCAAATAAAAAAAAAGTTATTTCATATATATTTTCAGGACATATTTTTAAGTACATTTTATCTCTGAAACTGAAGTACTTGGACAGTAGGGATTTTTACACCTGAAAGAGCCTTTGAATCCTGGAAGTGTTATTAGCATTCTGGCTTTGGAGCCCTCATTGCTAATGGCAGAAATAATCCTACATCTGCATTTTTGGCCTTATTATATGCAAAAGTATTCAATGTGCATTTCTCTTTCAAGCAGGAGAGCTAAAACTTTTACAGAAGTTTGAGAGTAGGATCTTGTGCATTAAAGAGGTTTGGGGTTTTTTTTTAGCATGTCTTTTAAATTTTCAGTTACTTACTGATTTGCTTTTACAGCAAGGAATTGTGCCACTTGTTGGTTGTGATCTGTTAATAAGTGAGTTGCTCTCGGGCATTAGAGCTAAGCTCCCATCCTTGTTTTCCATCACCCTAGAAATTTTAGTTGTGTGGTTGTTTAGGTCAGGTCTTCTAAACTGGAGCTTTACAACTCCTGTTTTTTCTCCTGATGTTTCATTATCTAGATTATCATCAGAAATTAGCAAACTTATGAATTTCTGAAAGTTTTACATTTTCTTATGTATTAAAAGCTAGCAATTAAAGGGTCACTGAGGATACTGGAGAAAAAGTATGGGTTGTTCTAATGTGTTCAAAAGGCTTCTTCATATGCCAGCTGACAGCAGTTTGAGAATGCTGCACTGTGTGTGGTGTGGGTTTAGGGGTGTTTTGTTACTATTTTTTAAAAATGAGACAAGGATCAAGTCCGACCCTGTTTCTTTCCCATGTCCTATTACTAACTGTTCAAAGGAAACTTGGCAGTCCTTCTGCATCTCTAAAGCTGATACCTTCTCTTAAGCCTATTCATTTGTTACTGGCTGGAATAGAAGCAGTGTTTCTGTGGATGTCAGAGAGGTGGGATAAGACCCTGTGTCACTAATGCTATCTGGCACACCCTTTATGATCTGAGTAACCCATGTAGTTAGGAATGCACACAATTTTACTCACCACTGTACAGGAACAGAACAAATATTGTTCCCCAAAGTGAAGTAAAAGGTCTGCTGCAATTTGCATGGCTTTTGGACTGCTCAGGGAGGAATAAGTGCTGTTTGTGTCTTGAGAAGTATTAGGAGTTTTTGTTTGCTTATCCAGGAATTTCGTAGTCAGAGCATTATAGACTATTAAAGTAACTGGCAGAATATGAAATTTCAGCTTTTTTGTGTATTAGTCACTATGAATGTGAAGGTCACCAGATATCTCTGTGACCTCACTTAAAAGAAATTTCATTCTTTACCTTTGGCTTTTAGGAGATTCAGTAATTGCTATGTTTGTGTTGGTGAATTCTTGCTTTAAGTATAAAAATACTTAACTTCCTTTTGTGAGATAGAACTAACAAATGACAAATCCACAAGTAATGGACTGAAAATTGCAGAAATGCATTAGTTTTTATGTTATTACTGGTAATTATGATAGTACATGGAATGCTTTTAGCAATCCAAATTTCATGAAAAAATCAGGAAAATAATTACAATTTCCTTCTTTATATAATGCTTGGCCTTTTGGGGCAGCAAATTTTTTTTCTTTACATTTTTATGCAGGGAAGCCATATAAAAATGATGTATACTATTTAGCAATAGCTAATAAACTAGAAGAAGTAGCATATACTTAATGTTAGAACAAGCCCAAATATTATCAGTCCTGTTGGGAAAAATGTAGTATTTTTTCTTGTTTTCTCTCAATAATTGAGTTTTGCCTTAATACTTACAAAGAGCTTTTATCTACAATGGAGGCTAGGCTTCTAATTCATTGAAGTATGCTTGAAATCTTTGCTCCATATATTATTAAAATATGAGTTGAAAACTGGAACTGTTTGGTTCTGAGCATCTTTGGTAATTTGCACTTAGCCCTTCACTTTTTCCCACTTTTTAGCCATTATAACAAGTCTTATTTATATCCCAAGAAAATCATGGAACTCCATACCTGTAAATGTGAGATTATTTTTTACTGTGCTTTTCATCCAGAAAGTGCATAGGAATTAAAAAATACAGATTTATTTGGGAGTTTCTCACATGAATTTAAATGGCAGTTAGAGTGACAGGTTGAGCTGCCTTGGTAGATCCAAGTTTGGAAGGGAGTGGTTCACAGATGGGCTGGGTACCAAGAGAAGCTCTCTGCTGTTCTGCAGCTCTTAGTCCTGCTGGCTGGGGAGGGTCTGTCTGCTCTGCCTCAAGAGTGTTGGGCAATTCAAGTGCAACAGAGGTATTTCAGGTCCAAAGTGCAACGTTTAGCAGAACTGAAAATAGGCCTTCTCTTCAAGGATTTCAGAGCTGAGAGTTGGCAAAACAGAAATGCTTAGGTGTCCAGGGACAACATATTCCCTGTAGTTGTGCTATTCCCAAATCCTCCACTGGTCTTAATTTCACAGTGATGTGGAATATTAGTAGAGTATCTTTAAAGAAAATTACCAAATTCACAGGAAAACCAGTTGGCATTTTTGGGGTGAAGTGGTCAGCCCATCTGTTTCTGATTTCTACACACATCAGGACCCTTTTATTAACAAATTACCAACTACTCTAGGGAACAAGGACGTTGGCAATATCCTTGATACTGCTCAGATACTTGTGCTAGAAGCATATTTATGTGGATTTAGACATTTTTGCTATGCACTTTATATGTTTTAAATTATGCTGGAATATTTTATGTGAATTGTAGATGTCTGCAACACAGGTGGACCCAGAGCTAATATTCTGGCAGAAATTTCTGGATTTTATAACTATATCTCAATTGCTTTAGACTATGGAGGATCACTTCAGTGTCCAGGTGATGCTTTCCAGGCATAGATATCTGAAGGAAAAGAAAGTAATGGACACTCTACAGAGCCTTGTAAGCTGCAAAGAGCAAGAATAATTGATTAAGCTGTGTAGCTGTTTCTCTCTAAAACACTTGCACTTTATCAGTTTTAAGTTCCCTAAGCTCTGATAGCGTCCAGCTCTTTCACCTTATCTTTTCATCCTGTCCTCTACCCATCTTCTGTAGGAAGGGAGGAAGGAATCTAAAAAATCATGTTCTGACTCTATGTAGAAATCACTGCAGTCACCATCCCTTCCAAAGGCAGTCTCAGAACACCACTTACAGGAATGATGTCACACAGCAAACTGGTGGCAGAGACCCATGAATTAACTAAACCTGCATCCCTGCCTAATTAATTTTTCTTTAAAGAAGAAATAACCAGGCCTTTGATTCTTGGCAATTTCAAAGTTGTTGCATGATTTTTGGATTCTGGAACAATCTCCCTGTTATCTGGTTTCATATTCCTAGTGGAACCCATTGTTTGGGTGTTTATACAGTTGAGCCCCACAATAAGGTCCAGTTCAACTAATCCTTTAGGGATTGACTAAGCCTGTAATCTTACAGCCATAGTGAAATAAGAGGTAAATCGGATGATACTTGACAACATTGCTTCTTCTAATACGAAACTGTAGTTTTTTATTTTAACTTATGACAGTTGACCGCACAGTGGCTAAGGAATCAAAAAGTGTTGAGCAACAAAGCCATATTAAAATGGCCTTTGCACATTAGCTGCATAGTTATATTGGGATATGCATATCCCTGGGAAATATTTGGTTTAATGTTATATTTTCTTTTCTTTGTAATATCAAATGTATTTTCCACTGGGGAAAAAAAGTTACAGCTAGCTTTCTGTTGAATAACTTCTGATATCAAATAACAGAACAGCTAAAGGAATGAAGAGGAATTTAACTATACTGTTTAGTCTTGGGATATAAGGACCAGTTTAGTAAAATCAAGTGCTGTCTTTCTGTGTTAAATTTCTATATATGTTCAAACATTTTGTTTAGGTGTTCAATTAATATTTTACTTCTCTCTTTCACCAATAACTATGGGCTTAAAATGCTTTCAAAACTGGTTTTATAAAGGAAAGGCTTAAAGCTTCTTTTCATCCCCAAACCTGAAAATAGTTTAACAGAAATGAAGCTTAGTCCAAGCTTGGACTTTTCTCCAACAGATGACAGTCAGTTTTGTTCATCTTCAAAAATGTTTATCTAAAGAGAAAAAGTGCAAAAAAAACCAAAGTCTGTTGAGACTATCACGCTGCAATTCCCTGATTGCTGCTCTTATCCTTACTAGTGAAAGGGATGTTTTCTGTACTTCTTGTTCTGGCGCTGGCATTTATGTTGCCATGCAGGAAACCAGATGTACCTTGGTACTGGAAACCATGTCTTGTTTGGTTTCTGGAGTGTGGTTTCTGCCAGATCAATTTTCTAATTTGACTTGCCTTTGTAAGGTTTTATTGCCAGCTTGGGGGAGCAACACTGTGTTGGCTTCAACACTGTGAAACTTCAAAGTGTACAGTACTGACCTGTGAGCAACAGTCCAAGCCTGCAATGTAGAGCTGTCTTCCTCAATATTTGTTTTTACTATTTCTAGCTCATGAAGTTATGAAGTTACGTTTTGAAGTTATGTAAACATTTGAGAATTCAGAAAACAAATTATCTGAAAACCAAGTCCAGTTTTCTGGCTCAGTTACACCTAAGTGGTAAACAAACTGTTGAAGTGGCAGCTGAAAAGAGATGCAACTAAAACCATGAAAATGACTGTTGAATCAATTTAAAAAAGAAAAAGGAGTTAGGTGTTTTGTTTTAATAAAGTCCACAGCCAACTTTTAGACAGGTATGTTAGTTGCAATACTCATTATTTTTAAATTTCTTTTTCTCATTACCTTCATAGGCTCGAATCTTAACATTTTAGTGATTCCCTTAAGTTCTTTAGTTTTACAATTCGCTGGTAATGGACTAACTAGATATCTATAGGATGAAAAAAANTTTAAAGCAAAACTGTTGGGCTTGAAAACAGCTTATAACAAAAGCATTTGAAAACCTCAAGAACAAAAGCAAGAAAAGAAATATAAATATACCAGTAAGGATTTATAGCAAACATACCTAGAAAAAATTATTTGTTATCATGAAAACAAACAGAATGGTAGTAAATATTTTGACATTACAGTAAACATTTTTAAGAACTACCTGTTTTATATACTATTAGCAAATAAGCATTAGTGAAGATGCTCAAGCTGACTTTCCCACAGCATTAAAAAAAGAGGAAGTTTTTCATTAGTCATTCAATAGTACATGGAGAGAGTTGTCTCAAATGCATTCTGAAATACTAAGAACCCATTATTGTATTGAAAGATGAATTGTAATATCCACCAAACAAAGTGCTGTAAGCTAGTTTGAGGAGGTGTGTGAACAATAAATATCCATAGGATTATTTTGCCCATTTTTTTTATGCTCACTACTAAATCAGACAATAAATTTATTGCTTTGTGCTTAGACAGAAAGATTTCTAAGTGAGCAAATCCTTTCAGCTTCTGTTCATAATACACAGTAACAAAGATTTTGAACAATGTTGAGAATTTATACATTTTCTTTTTCAGGTTACTTGCCTTATATTTTCCCTGGGTGACTGTAATACATATACATTCCACTTTTCTAATTTGGCTTTAAGGAAGAAAGCTATTCTCCTTTGCATCCAGTGACACATATGTTCTGACATGAATATGAGGTTGTGTTCTGATTTTGTGCTGTTAGCAGTTTTGGTTCTAAAGAAAATTGTGGAGCCTGGGAGAATGTTGGTGTGATAAATAAGGGGTTCTTAGGATTCTCAGTCTTGAGCAGATTCCATTATTGATATTAAAGATATATGTTGTCTTTAAATAGTTCATGATTAATAAGAAGCATGCTTGAAAAAATAAGTTTTGCAGCTGATGATGGTTGTGAAATAGTGCTTCTGTTGTGATAGGCACATTAAAATATACACATTTGATATGAGCAAGTGAGAACTGGTGAGAGAACACTGCATGGAAACATCACTGAAGGAAATAAGAATGCTTCGCTCTGAGTACTCTCAATGCTACTGGACCCAAACTGAGCATCAGTTCTTGGATCTAGAAAATGAATAAAAAAGGAATTTTTTTGGTATGTATTTTAAGCACCAAAATAGAGGAACAACCATTTCTGTCCTCCTCTCTTGTCCAGTTTTTAAGAAGAAGGGTTTGGGTATTGGCATTTTCATCAATTTTCCTTTTCTCAAAATAGTCTTTCTCCATGGAAAGAAGTGATAAACCTTAAAAAAATAAAGAGAAATTGCTTTCTGCTATTATTTTAAATTATTGTGAAAAGAGATTATTAACTTCAGCCCTTGATTCTGGTATACACCAGGCCAATGATGAGCAGCAAAAATAGTCAAGAGAAACCACCTATTCTTTTTGAGGCCTTCACAAAGCTGAACAGCCTGTAATGGAGAAAACCAACTGAGAAAATTAGAAAGAACCAAGGTGACATTGACAGAAATTTTACAGGTTCTGACTCCTTCCATTTGGCATAATGTGTCTCAGATAATCAACATCTGGACAACTTCAGTACTTTGCTGTTTGACATTGTATAAACTGCACTCTTTTAATAGACTTTGCTTTCTTTTCTTTTCTTTTTTTAAATTTTTTTTTAATGACATCTTGTACTTATAACATGAAGAAAAGTTGAGAAGTATTAGTGCAATGTATTATTTGTCATGGAGAAGAAAGTGTTATTAAAAGAACTTGTGCCCCTGCAGCAGTTACATATATGGAAGGGAGAAAGCTGAGCTTTTTCTAAGTTCAGGTATTTTTATAGATTTTTTTCAAAACACGTGTTCTGCAGGCATTAACTGAATGGTACTGAGCATTGTACAAAAGTGAATTTTTCCCTAACTAGAAAAGATTAATTTGTAGCTGAAATGGCTTGGTTTGAAGACACCCACCTTAGTGCTTTTCAAGGTTGGCTCTGATACTCTGATAAAATCTTTCTCAGTTTTTCCCATGGAGTGTATGGGCATTTAATTTGCATGACATTTGTAGCTGCAACTTTTTGTAGTTACAATTTTTCTGGACAGTTGATGCCCTGCTAAAATTGCTTGCAACGCTGGGAAAAAAATCTATATTGGAATCAAGTGTATGTTTCTTTCAGCCCAAATCCCCATCTGGTAGCAGCGTTTCAGTTGGAAGCAGGTCAGAGGAACAGGAGCAAAATTGTCATTAAAGGCAAACTGCAGCGTGGTGGGAGATGTTCAGCTCTCTAAACTGATATTAGTGGAATCCTGCTAAGCATATTTTTTTTCCACCCATGCCAAAATTTTCAATTACAGAATTTCTAACTGTGAGCAGAGTATTTGAAACCATGGCCATCTCTTCTCTGGACAGTGATAAAAAAAATACATGCTAGATGGCAATTTGAGGAATCTGGAAAGCCATTCCATATCTAAATAAGGTTTTTTCTTTGAGTTGGATGTGAGACTAAAATGAGAAGATTAGTTGTTCTTAAATGGCCAGTTGTATAAAAATTCTTGCGTCAAAACTGTCTACTCTCTTTCATGCATAATAGACCCAAACAATAATTCGTAACAGTATCTGTGAATTGAAACATTATAGACCTCATATATTGGCCTCTCAGAACACACGGAACTGTTTCTCAAAACTCACATAATCTCTGCTTCGATTCATGAGGAGTTGGATTTGGTCTGTTTCATTTCTTAAACCTTTAGGAGAGGCTAATCCAAAATGAGAAACAGTGCAAATGTGGTATTTAAGATGCATGATGTGCTGCATGTATAACAGTTGTTTTCGTATGTGAGTATCAAGATAGAAGTTAATGATCAAGGAACACTTTTGCCTTGAGAATCTGTTTATATTTGTGATTTCTGATTCTTGGTCACCTGTGGTTTCAGAAGTTCAGGCTCCTATGTCTGCTTTCACATTCAGACTGTAGCAAGGCTGAGCTCATACTCATGAGAGAGTGAAACTCACGCATGGCTGGACAGAGCAAGATAAATAGACCACAGTGCCCTGTCAGCACCCACATGAACATAAACACAGCACAGCCTGCTTCACCCTCTTCTTCCTCTCCAACTGATCAGGATTAATGTCTATTAGGGGTATATACATCTGTGGATGCATCCAAGGCATGCACTGCCTCAGTAGCTAGCATTAGATACTCTTTTGAAGATCTTGGAGATTTACAACCCCACTCCAGTGGCTGGTTTTTAGATCTCTTCTATTTGCTGAGCTTGAAGTTAACTCTTATTCACATATACCCACTAAAAAGAGAGAGCACACCTAAAGAAGATATTTAGAAACAAGATTTAGTGGGAAAATAGATAGACTTTGGCGATTGACGTCAGGATTAACATGCTGATCAGCCAGCTAGTTGTAGTCAACGGGTTCCTTTCATCTCCTTTTCCCTCTATCTTACACTTGTTCCTTCTTGATCCACCTTGATCCCTCCCTTTCTCTACCTCTATTCCTTCCCCTAAATGGTTCCATTGTAAGTCTCATCCATGTATACGATCACTTTAACACATCCCATAATAAATTCTACATAGACTTTCCCCTGCTTCTCTTAATGAGGGGGACCCCCCTGTAGCTAATAAACCCCTTTAACCTCAGGATGTTCTGAGGTAGCCTTGATTCATCTGGTTGGATTTCACACTGGGACAAGGGGTGTCTGCAGTGCTTTTTCTACCCCTATCAGCACTTTTAAATAACTGCTTAAATAGATCTGTGTCATGGTAAAGGTCATGTGGTGTGACAGTATTTATACCAGCCTATAAGGAAGCAAGTCCTTGCTAAGTTCTGCACTCTTTTCGATGAAAGAATACCATGTTTACTTGGACACTGAACTGCAATAATAATCAGCAACATAATATAACTACAGTAAACAAGTAGATACAGAGTCCACACCAGGTTGTTGATGGAAGCCTCCATTAGACCTAATAAATTATTCTGTTGAGGAAATGAAATGGAAATACTTTTGTAGAATTGTGTGGTACCATTTTTTTTCTCTGCTGATATTCTGATTTGCATGAACGCTTTCTAACTGAAGGATTTATTTTTTAAATGGAAGTGCAAGTGGGAGTCGGACACAATGAGATTTCTTGCTTCAGTAGTTAACTCTATGTAGAATAATGATTCACTTCAGCTCTATCTGAATAATATTAGTGTAGCAAATTAGCCTGTATAGTAGGATGCACTTTTCTATGTCTTATGAGGCATTCACAAGAAGGTACAGTGCTATAACTTTGGAAGTGTTCCCACAATATGTGCTTCATAGTTCTCACTGCTGAGACAATTACCAGTGAAAATGAGACCCAAGACTCATTTTGTTTCTCATCTTGAGGATTATGTTGCCTATAATTTGGGAAAGGTTTAAAGGACTATTTAGACTATTTCCCTCCCACTCCCATAATTATGCTGCTATGGTCACATGAGCAGAACAAGTAGAAAAAAGCACCAGCTGTGCTTTGGCAGCTGTGTTAATGTCCTTTGCATGCTACCAGGCAGCTCGGTATTGCTCCATTTTCCTATTTGTATAAGCAAGCTTGGGTGTCTAGGTTGCATTCTGTTGGACTTGTACAAATCCAGATGTGCTCTAAGATCATGCAGTTACCCTGTTGATTAACATGTGTTGGTTTATTGATGCTATCTGAAATGCAAGCCAGGTGTGCTCCATTGAGTACCCCATGGGAGTAGAAGCTCAGTGTTACAGTGTACTATGAAGGTTGGCTTCAGTATACTGAACCATGTCACTTTTTTTTTTATTGTGGAAACAAATTTAACAAAACTCAATGTTACATTAGACTTTATTAGTTTTCTCATGCCACTAAATGCTTGCTGGTTTTGTATTTGCTAAACAACCCCACAATAAAAGAAGAGTTACTCTTTTATCTGGAGAAGGACAGTTTTCCAGCTGATTGGAAAGTCACCATTGCTTCCATTACATTGATTTGCTTTGAGATAATCATACAGCTGCCATTAATTTTAGTCTGTGGTCATTGCCAGCTTGCTGAGAAAGCGCAGTGAAACATGGCATGCATCATGATTGCTCTCTGCCTCATAGCGCTGTGGTGGCTGGTGTAGCTGACTGAGCTGGGGCAACCATCTTCTCATGTCATGCTAAAGCTCTAGCTATCCCCCAAAGGAAAGGTATTTTTAAAAAGCATGGGTTAACATCCTGTACTGTCTTCAGCCTAGCCTTACAAAGATCAGGAATAATATCAGCCAGGCCATGTTTTTGATGCGCGATGTTTTTGATGCATCTTCCTTTGTCTGCAGTTACATTAACAGTCTACCAATATTTTAAAATACTGGTAGTTCCAGCTCTGTTTGTCTGTCCAGGAAGTTAGTGGGTTGCAGATGTCTCAGTGCTGTCACAGAATGAACTCTTAGAGGTTGGGACAGTGGTAGTCTGGATCAGGTTGAAAACTGTAGCTGAATAGTAGTTAAAACCAGCTCTTCATGTGTATTCTTCTATTTACATTAAGAAGTTGTTTTTTTCTTGTCAGATTTAGATTAATAGAAATTACATCCATTCCACTGTGATGTGCAAAATGCTGCTTACTTCCCACTGTTTGGGTTTTTTTTTTCATTTTTTTTTGCAGTTTTATTACAGAGCATGCTAAAAATAATGAAAGCCAAAGGTATATATTAAATTGCAGTCAAGCAGTGAACTATCTGAAGGCAAGAAACAAGTCTTCAAACACATCCTCAGCAAAATATGAAGGAAATGTTGTTGGAAGAGGGCTTCAGTTTGAAAAGTCACTGTAGAAGGTTTCACTCTCCCACACAGCCTAGTATTTCAAACCAAGCAAACAGAAAAAGATTTCCTGTTGATTAAACCTCTTGGCCCCACAGAGCCAATGCATCTAAGATGTTTAGCAGAGCAAAATGCTTTTTTTGGCTGTATTTAACGATGAATCTTTCGTTAAGTTTTGCAAATTTTAGGACTTCCAAAAAGGAAACTATATGTACACACACCTGTGGTTGTGAATTTGTTGTTAGATTATGTCCTAAATCACAGATCTTCTACAGCAGAAGCCCTAACAATGTGTTTAACCTCAGTGTGTTATCCATTCAACATATATGGAACAGTCTTATTCTGAGAACTTGAGGTAAATTGCCTAAAAAAAAGTATTTGAAAGTACTGTGGAATGAAATATCTATTCTGCATTTCTTCAATTTCAAAGAGCTTAACTGGGGGGTGAACAGTTTGGAGAGATTTGTTAATGTTTTTCTTGTCTCTAATTATTGTGAAGAGTATTAGTGACACTGATCCAGGATAGTTAAAACTATAATTGTTTGTGGCCACAATGGAATATAGCTGTAAATGAGTTTGAGAGAGGAAAGGGGATTTCTGAAAGGGGACAAGTGGTTGTATGGTTCGTGTTGGAATAATGGAATAAAACACAGGTTTTTTCATTCTCTGGAGTGTTTATTTAATGCTACTGAAGAAAAATATTGAAATAATCCTCCGAGAAGGCACAGTTACAGACGTGTTCTTCAGATTGAAATAAATGCAGCCTCGTCCATTTCATATTCCACTGAAAAACTTTGGCTGCTAGTGATTTATTTTCCTGACTGAAGTGATTGTGAATCTTACCACATTCTCAGCATCTGCACAGAAGGCAGGAATGATAATTGGAGATTAACGTTTTCTTTGTCTCCATCATCAAGTGTTTGGGAATACTTGCTGTACTCTGCCACTTAACGCATTTTCTGTTTTACAGTAATACTGGTGGGTAACAAAAACCAATTCAAATCTTTACTGTTTCTTTCATTATTTACTGTTTGATGTTCTTTCAGTAGCTTTACTGATCGTCTAAGCGTTCACAAGAGATTTTGTGTGGACTAAGTCTGAATCTTACACTTCCATCTTACAGTGACTAGTACAAAAACTTCAAGTATTAAATCAACACTGCCATGATACCCTCTGGCATCCTCATGTGCAGACTCACAGCACTGCATCTTAAAAATATGAAGATGTGTTCTGCTTTTGTAATAGAAATAGCTGCTTCTTTTCCTTGGTTTCAGTTCTACCTCTATAGCATATAGCTGTTAGTAGGTTAAAAACCAAACCGAACCAAACCTGCATCACTAGTGTGTGTCATTCTGCAATTGCAAATGTATTTGTGGTTTGCATTCCAGCAAATGTGTACACAGAAATAAACCTTGATAAATCAATTGAATAGGCAGGTAAATGGACTATAATGAGCATTGATAAAATGCTTGCATTCTGTTCGTAGTGATACTTGATGTGTCTCTGTCCTGTAAAGCTTATTCATGGCCACAGTGCTGAGTTGTGTGATTGAAACAAGAATGTTTTATACAATGCTTTCAGCATTATGTGATTGCCTTTCAATAGCTTAAAACTATGTTTTTCTTTAACAGAGATAGAGTTGTAACAGTTTGGCAACTCTTAAGCCTTGTGGAAAGTGTATGTCTATAAATAGACATGAAGAAACAATCCCACTCCTACAAACTGAAAATACTTGTAAACAAACTTTGAAGCCACTTGGCTGAAATGGCAGTTTAGGAATTACCTACTAAGCTATGTGAAACTTAGAGTGCTTTGTAGTTCTATTTTCAAAGTCTCTATTGGCCTAATGCAACTCATTTTTTATTTTCAGAAATATTGATGGAGAATTTTTTTTTTTTGTAGTTTTAGAGCTTCCGTGCAATCCAAGGCCATATTGCATGTCTAGGGGGAAAAAAAATGTCAAGCATTAGAGTATTTACTGTTCTTATTTTGTTAGCTATGAAGAAATTGGAATGAATTTTTTATCGTATATTTAGTTGTATTTTAACAATTCTTGTATTTTTCAGGTTTTCCAGATTGCATATGTTATTGTGAAAGCAGCTAACTCCCCTCGTCCTGGGAACTGGATATTGGAGCGTTCACTGGATGGTGTAGACTATCAGCCCTGGCAGTACTATGCTATCACAGACAGTGAGTGCCTGACACGCTACAACATCCATCCCCGGCCTGGAACCCCATCCTACATAAAAGATGATGAAGTCATATGCACTTCTTATTATTCCAAAATCCATCCTCTGGAAAATGGAGAGGTAAGATCAGGTGGTGTTCCATATGTAATATAGGAGAAAAAAAACCCCTTTGGTTAATTGGCAAATCTGCCTTCAGTAGACAGAGTGTTTTGGTACAATTGAAAAATGTGGAGAGAATATATTTGCAAATTTTAAAAGCTCATCTTACATGGTCCTATATAAATGCACACAAAGTTCACTCTAATAAGAATATTCTACCAAATAAATCAAGAAGTAAAAGAGTTTATCAGGTAGGTAGTTAGTACTTTCAGGCAACTGTATGTGCTTGAAATATATTCCCATGTCACTTGTGAACAAAGGTGAGAATACTTGGAAAAATCACGGACTCTGTGAAAAAAAGTGTGCAGTTGGAATGTGATACAAATGGCTTTCCCTCTCACTATTTGAAGTGACTGAAAATGCTGCATTTTCAGCTACAGGCGTTACATTTGCCTTGCTCTTTCAACCACAGATTCTTATTCTTAAGTCCGCCATATCTTTTCCAAACCCTCAGTTAGAATAAATGACTGGTCCATGATTCATGTGCCTGGACTAAGGCTAAAATAGTAGATGCCTCTGAAGGAAGAAGGAATAGGCATAAAAAGGGGCAGTGCGTCAGCTCTTAAGGCATTAAATTAAATTCTGACTGAAATCATTACCATTTGACATCCTGGCTTATACACAGGGACTTAAAATGCACCTAAAAGAAAAGTGTTTTATGACTTCACTATTTTTTCCAACACTTGCTCTTCAAATGAAATTTTAACCTTAATATTTATCCCTCTGTTATTTTCTCTCTTCCATTTTTTAATTATGTATTTTCGTATAAATAAGTACAAAATTCCTTTATTCTGTTTTCCTAAATGCAAAGCAATGTTCACATGCAAAATTGTTAATATGGTTATTTTTGAGTCCTGGATATAGATATGCATAGTTTGTTTATGTTCTCAAAAAAATTCCAATGCACGTTGCAAAAATTGAAAAATTCAGCTTTCAGTAAAAATATCCTGTTGATACACTTTAAAAAGATATAACCTTGAATCCGAGAGAGTCTCAGATTATCAGGAGTTATCAGATGGGAAATAATTTTCAGTTCTCGGAAAAAATGCAAGTATTTTGTGTTTGTAGCTGTGCTTGTATCATTAGTGCTTGTATCATTTGCATGGGTGTTTGTTCTTGTAAAATCTAGCGGGCACAGATAAAGTGATATTAAAAGAAATAGTGCATATACATGTGCTGTATTTTTAAACTGGTTCCAACTGGGTGCTTTTTGAGGCGTGAAAAGAACATGAGTTAGCAACTTATCACTTGCAAAGAAATTTTATACTGTTTCTTTGGGAGACCATGTCTGCACTGAAAATATAATGCAGAAGTCATTATTCCAGTAATTAATTTAATTAACATTGTTCATTTATTTAGCTATCCTGTTCTCTCACAGGCAGATACTGATTCCAGTACTCTGCTGTCTTCTTGGTTAAACCAGTGAGTCTCTGTGTTCTTCACTGACTGAGCTAAACAGCAAAGAACTTTTTTTCAGCATGCTGGTATATATGTATGACTGAAGCATTGGCTTGAAGCCTACTGAATTGAGTGGAACTTCATTCTGGTCTTAAGTGTGCAATTAACAGTTTTTAACTGGGCCTGATGGTCTCTATCCTTAACTTATTAAATTACCTGCATCTGATATGTGGTTTCTTTAAAGAAAAAGGTGACTTTGAAGGGAGGAATGCATCTATTCCAGTCCACTTGGCAAAGGGGAGTTGTTAGATACAGGCATACTCTGTGAAAGGCATGGGATATATCCTAAATTAATCTTACCTCCTGTAGGTAGTTATTAATCTGAGATGTGGCTGTAATAGAGAGGGAACAGCTTGAAATGAAAGGCCTAAATATTAACCTTTATAGTGATTGGAAGAGTATCATTCAACTAATTATCTTACATTTTTAACAACCCTCTTTTCATAAGTAAACCACTAGTTTCAGCTGTCTGAGTAGCTAAAGGCTGCATTATGAAGTATGTAGCATTTACAGAGAATTAACTCAGGTTAATTAATTTTCATATTTTTTCAAACATGTAACATGAAAAATAACATTTCTACCAATGTTATCATATTTACTTGCAGTTGTGTTGCTGGTGGCATTTTACTCCTGGTCTTTCAGTGGAACTACATCTGCATATAATTTATCCTTGTTCCAGGAGAGTAATTTTGCTCTGTGAATCAGATACTGCAGTCATCTTGTAAGACTGACAGAGTTATGAAATGTAAATAAAGTGGTTTTGCTTCAAACCCCATGAGTTTCTTAGGCACACCGTTCTGGTGTACACCCAGAAAATCTGATGAAGTGCACAAGGAGCTTGGTTGGCAAGCCAGTGCCGACATCAAATGTGAATCTACAATATTGTCTGAAGTTAAAAGTTGTCTAAGTTGTCATTTTAGAAAAATCAGAATATGTTTTCCTCATGTATGCTTTCAATGAACATTTAGTCAGTTACCGGATTCATTAGCACATTTCCAGAGATGTTCATTCTAAGCCAAATACTTTTTGTTATTTAATACTATTCCTATTTGCACCAGTAATATTATCTTGGCCAGTCACAGACTTAGAACAGACAACAGCTAGCACAACAAAGCCAACAAAACAGCAACAAATAAGTCCTTGTGATTTATCTTCAGGTCTGTGTAACTAGTACAGGTTTAAGTCAAATGGGAACAAGCAATCTATAGGCCAGGGATTATTTGCAAAAGTAATTTTATTGAATGAGTTAATGGAAAATTGCATAATGACAACTTCCAAATGAAAAAAAGTAAGAACCTCTCAAAGAATTTTCTCTAAAAGTGAAAGAAAGATTCCTAGCATTCTGGTTTCCATGCTAAGCTATCAGTGACAGCTAGAAAAACAGTGTGTCTCTATACCATACTGGCTAAGGTAGACTTTTAGCAAAGCTGTTTTCACAGCATCATGGAATGGGTAAGAATGGAAGGGACCACAGTGGGTCATCTGGTCCAAACTCTTTGGTTAAGCAGGGTCGTCCTAGAGCGCGGGGCACAGGATTGTGTCCAGAGAGTTTTTGAATGTCTTTAGTAAGGCAGATTTTGCAACGCGTCTGGGCAATTTGTTCCAGTGCACAGTCACTGCTCAGTAAAAAAATTCTTCCTCATGTTTGGGTAGAATCTCCTGTGCATCAGTTTCTACGCGTTGCCTCTCGTCCTGATGCTCAGCACCACTGAGAAGAGCCTGGTTTATCCTCTTGGCATCCTCCCTTCAGATACTTACATGCATCGATGAGGACTCCTCTGTCATCTCATCTTGAGGTTTCACAGGCCCAGCTCCTTCAGCTTATCCTTGTAAGAGAAATGTTTCAGTCCCCAAATAAATACAAAAGCTAAAGCTTCCCAAAATGACATTTCAAAACAAAAATGAACGTTCTTCTGTCTCAGTGTCCCCATGCCAGAAAAATAATGGAAAGAGATTAGTTCACTTAATGAGTTATTCATTACCTTTTACTGAACTGATGTTTCTTGCTTTAGTAGTAATTTAAATGGTTTTTTTTTACACTGAGTAAGAAAGACCCATTTATGCAAGGATTAATAGCTGGTGATATGAGTCTGGTATTTTCAGGTAAATAAGAATGCTTATTTTGTTTTCATCTTTATTTAAACACTGTATGAGAATGCCATTTCTTTGTTTCTTTATTTCCTCAGATGATCCTTAGTTCGAGAACTAAAAGTTAGTGGGTTACCATAATGATTTTTGCTTCATTTTGCTTAGACAGGAGCCTCTGATGTTTACATCCAGTTTGTACCTTTTTTATTTAAATATTTCTTCTTCTGCTAGACTGCAATTTGTTCGTAGCCTCTTTACCTTGATGACTAGGTGAATGTAAGGCTCTGAACTTTAGCCTTCAATGTTGTAATGTTTTCTGTGAGATGCCGAAAGAATGATTGTTTGAATTTGCAAATGTAGTATCTGTATTTTGATACATTGGAATCTTCCCTATTGCTTGCAGTTGTTTCGAAGCTGGATCCTCTGAAAACTTCAGGTGAAATAGATGATCACTATAAGGTTAGGAAAATGTATATATTTTCATAGAAAAAGGACACATAGTTTTGTAGGAAGTAAAATTGTAGGTTACACTTGGAAACAGCATTCTTCAAACATACATGGATTTAGAGTGTTTTGTATAGGCTAGGAGAAAGTAAATATTTAGGTTAAAAAAAACTGTTCCATTTTTTTCTTCAGTATCAAGTAATTTTTTGTGCAAGCAGATACTGAAAGTCACATGCAATGATGACAGTGGAAGAAAAGCTTGATTAATCTGATAGGAAAGCACTTCCTTTTACTAAGAAGG
>VWZS01005825.1:339934-404788 GCA_013397075.1 Rhabdornis inornatus | reverse complement strand
CCCCCCCCCAGTATTTTGGGAATCATTGGGTTTTTCTAAAATGAGGCTTTCTGAAAGTTTAAAAATTTAGAGTAAGGTGGTGAATTCAATTCTCACCTTTTAAAATCTTAATTTAAATACCCAGTTGTATCCCTTGTCTGTCATCATATAGAGGTGTTCTATCAAAGTTGGTTTAAAAAAATTGTAATTATTTCTGATGATGTGGAAGGTATGTAAACTTTCAAGGAAAAGAAGTCGTTCCCTCTTTGCAGGCAGAATCTGTTGACAGAAGATGCTGCCTCAAAGGGTATTTCTGTGGTTGATTAGAGTTTCAGTTATACAGTGACAATGGAGAGATGAAATCTCAGGATTAAGTGAATATTTCCTTGTAGTGACTAGGAGAAATAGTCTCTGATTGTCCTACGTGAGATGACTTTCAGATGTTATTTTCAGTTGGAGAGAAAGCTCTACTTTGACATTTAAATATAGAAAAGTTGAAGGATATTAGCCCTGTATTTGAAAGGAAGTAATCTGATTGTAGAAATGAGAATGACACCTAATATCAGTATACCAAGTGTACCAAATTTCCAGAACATTTATCTAGATTCCTCATATCAAACACAGCCTTTGGTGTTGCTTGATTCTTTTCAGCAAGAAGCATTTGTGAAGCAATCAGTGTGACCAGATGGTTGATAAAACAATATTGGTAATGACTATTGGTTTATTATTAAGGAGGTAATAGAGTTGCATATCTGCTATGTTCCATTGCAAACTGTATGGTGTGTCCATGTTCAAACGTGAAAATTGGAGGCTGAGAGACTCTGGCAAGAGCTATCTGTGTGAACAATTGTCGCTGTTAGCTGTATGATTAGATATGGAGTGACAACACAGCAACATAGTCTCCCTTCAAGATAGGAAAAGGACGACTTTATTGTAACACTACATTTCTTATAAACACTGGATTGTAGAACCAAGGACAAAATCCAACTCATTGGTCCAAGGAAGACAACACCCCCTGTAAACAAGGTTTCACCAAACCATCATGTTTCTCATACATCCCTCCTGTCTCAAGACTAGATGTTAGACATTGTTATCAATTCTTTTGCTCTCTGTTTTCCTTGGAGCAGCCTGAGAAAACTCAGACTACTCTTTTCCCTGGCTGTCCAGTATACCACAAACAATGGAGTTGAAGGTTCTCAGTCATGGTGTTGTTTAACAGTAAAATTCCTTCTGTCTCCTCTATGGCTAAGGCTGAAGCAGAGGACTAACAGGGAGCGGAGTTACGGTGGAATTAAGTAACCTATCTCCTTCGTATTCTGCAATAAGTCTTTGTATCACTGCTATTATAGCGGTGAGAACAATACTGCAGTGAAGGTGATGCTTCAGTTCTGTTCCTTTAAATGCTTAATCTCGTACCTGTCTTGTGATAGTAGCAATGTAACTGTGTGCAAAAAAAAAAGATAAACTACTCTGTGGTAGTAAAGACAAGCCTTGTATAAGCATGTTCATTAGTCTTTATTTTCTTCACTCAAGTGGTAGTTCAAAGTGTGTACTTACCATGTAAAGAACAAAAATAAACAGAAATGAGTGCCTTGACAGTATCTTTTTTTTGTTCTTTTGTTGCCATAGCACTTGAATGCTTGTACTGTGTCCCTTTTTAAATGCATGCCTCAGGTCCCTTCAAACTTCCCCCAGTGTCCCCAGTGTCCTTTGCTGAGCTTGCCTCATGCCAGTGCTACTGTGAACATTGAACTCTAGTATTTCCCAATGTTTACATGCTAGTTTTCTCCTCTTCATACCATCCTGTTTGGTGCAGTCTCAGTGGTTCACAGAGAAGGAAGGGAAGAAAAAGAGACTTAGAAATGGACTCTAAAGTGTGTTTCTCTCATAGCTAGAGTTAAACTCTGAGAATGGCAATGCTAAGAGGACAGAGGGTCCGAATTTTTGGAAGTACTCAAAATTGAAATGTATTCAGTTGCAGACTAAGAATTTTGAGTTAATTTATTTTTTTTCTTATTTATTATTGACACGGATGCTACACAGTTTCTAAAAAAAATGCTTAAGAGTTTGTGAATTACAGTATTGATGCTGCCTTTATAGTTCTTGTTTTTAGATTGATCCTCTCAGCTCCTAACGTGTATTCAGTATCTTGTCTTCATTGCAAGAAATTTTTCTAAAGTCTGAATTCTTATTTCCCCTTGAGTAACAGTGATAGGTGTATTTTCAAATGCATAAGATGTAGAAAAGGCACCAAGAATACAAGTTAATGCCAGTAATATCTTTGTCCATGCCCTCAGCTGCAATCATCCTAGGCATTTCTCATAAGTATGCTAAATTTCCATATATTGGACTTGCATTTCTGTATACTTCAGTACCGTAGTTGTGGTTATGGCATATGCTGTCCTGTACTGGTATTGTGTTGCTATATTTTCACTGAAAAAAAAGGGGAAAAAAAAAGCACCATATTAAAAAAAAAAGGTAACAGTCATTCATTAATGGATGAAACTGTTCAGAAATTTAAGTGGGTTCTACTTCCAAGCATCACTGTCTTTGTCTAAACATTAGGCAGAGACTAATGAATGCAGTCTGACTCAGAATCCAAAACAGGGATCTGTGAACAGCTTCTTTCAGCTCGACATCTGAAGAGGGACAATAACAATAATTTTAAGTAATTCAGATTTTTTTTTTCCCAAACAATAAAAGGGAAAGTTTTATTTTGATTGACATGGATTGTTCCATGTGATGCAAAATGAAAACATTTTATTTGGTCATTTAAATGTTTTTTTCAATGCAAAGAAAATGAAAACAAATTTCACGAAACTGTGAATGGGGGCCGTGTGACAGTCTTTTGCCTAGAATGCAAAAGAACACTTCAGGAAGTAGAGATCAGATGCAGTCCTTGCATCCAAGATGTTCTGCTTCCCAGGTTTTTAGCATACTTTGAGTCAGGCTGTCTAGCTAGGTGGTACAGCTTAATTTTCTGAGAAATAATGAGTTAGGTTTTCTCTGGACTGAAATCCAAGTATCTCATCAGTTTAGGATCTTTCTCATCCTGCTTTTCCATCTTACAATGCACAGTCAGTTTTTTGCAGTGACTAGTAGTAGGGACAGCCAGCAAGATCTGTAGGTAGATGATGATTGTTATTAAAGATCTTTCCACTGAAGTCAACAGTAACATTCAGATCAGGACTGCCGTGAAGGCTGTTAATCTCATTTTATTCAGTGTTGCATCACTTCAGAGGTTGAACAGTCCCTGCTTAACACTCTTGGATTACTCATACTCTGTTCTCCCTATTGGTTTTGGTTTATATTTTCTTTGCTTGCCCTCCCACCTCCACCTTCTGGCTACAGCAGCTTCAGGAAGACTTCTGCTCAAGCCATGGTTTTGGATACCATTTTTTTGGATACCATTTGTATATGATTGGTCTCAGTGAAATGACTGTGATCACTTCTACTTATAAGTCTTCTTTTGTGCTTTGAAAGGATGTAGCAGCCTAGAAGGTTACTCATGTCAACCAAGAAGGGATAGAATACTGATTTTCCTCCAGAATTTTGGCACGCAAGCTTTCCACTGCTCCAAAATTTCCATTTAGAATAACTTTGAAAGAAATGGTTTACAAAAAGAAATAAAACAGATTAGAGGTTTGGCCAAAGATTTGGGTCTACTTAATTTTGTTGCTTTGGGGTTTTGTCTTTTTTAAAAAAATTGATTATTTGGGTTAGTACAACTAAACTTGAGTATCTGATCTGAGAAAAAAAGAACTTTAATGAATGACTGCCAAACAAATGGATGAATCTTAAATATTCTGTTTACACAATGGTATATTGCCTCACTAATGTAAAATTAACATTTCCTGTTTTTCTAATGGACATTGAAACATATGTGAAAGAAAAAGGCAAAGTAAACATTTGACATATGTGCTGAGTATTGTAGGAAAGTATTGAAAACACAGAATTTAAGACAGTTTTAAATGATTTTATTATGCACGATGAGAATTGTCTTTGCAATAATTTATTCAAAACATCTACAACTAATTTTGCAAGTCGATAATTTCATAATTACATTATAGCAGTATTCACTGCTAATTTTACCTAAGAAAAAGGAAAGTTAAGTAATATTTTCAAGTTGATAGTTCATACTGAACTTGAGTTTCTGGTATTTAATACTACAGAAAAAGAGAATGGATATAAATTATGAAATGTACTCCTAAATTATGCTGCAAAGAGGAAAAAGATGTGGAAAGCTGAGTATAAGTAGTATTGCAGTCTCCCATTATTGTGAAAACAAGAGACAGGATATTTACTGGTACATTTGTGTGGGCCAAGTTGGAATGAAAGTTTCTTTTTGTCCACTTTTCTATCTTGGCACATCTTCTCTCACTGAGCAGAAACTGATGTTGTAATTTCTACCATTTCTTGAAAGAAAAGAAAAACTGAATAATTATATGAATCATAACACTTAAAAAGTAATGAAGTTGCAATATGCAAAAAACATACTATATAGAGCAGTCTTTCAGTTTGAAGTCAAATTGATTATTTACCCTTTTTGTTTAGCATCCATTGTGTGCTGACTACAATGCTTAGTGAAAAGAGATGTATTACATGTCTTTATGTAGATCTGTGATAGATTTTCCAAATTTTAAAAGGAGGATTCATCCCTGTAAATATATTTTATAACTCAACGTACTCTTTCAGCATTCCAAAGGGAACTGGTATACATAAGTGTTAGTATTTACTTGAATGACCCAAATTTCTCTTGCTGGGTTTGGTAGCAGATATTTGGACAGTAATAGATTTCATTCTGACAGCAAAACAAGAGTAGTGGGTATTTGATGAGGGTTTTTGGTCTTCTGTTTGATTAGAGGAACTGAAGATCCGTTGTGGGTGGGCTTTTTTGATTGGTTTTTTAGGGGTTTGTGTGTTTGTTTGTTTGTTTGTTTGTTATTGTTATTGTTTTTTATTAGTTGTTAGCATGGAAAATTACTGGGCAAAAGAATAGCTAAATTGCCAAAAAATGATTTTCTTTTGCAGGAGGAATTTGTTAAAATCCAGGTGGACTACGTGAAGGAGTAACTTTAATTACTAAAATCTCATTGAAGCAGGGACATATGAATATGTCAGCCTGAGGCCAAATGTAGGTATGCTTTCATGTCAGTGCAAAAGCATTGTATAGAAAAGAGAAAAACCAAACAGTATAGTTTACCTGGAATTTTCAATTTAAATGGTAAATGTCACAGAAATTCTATAGAAGGAAAGTTAGTCAATTAAACACTGGACCAATGGACAAATTATTCAAAATTCAAATTATTCAAAAATCAAATTATTTGATTGAGGTCTGGAGTCAAGAACATTTGAATGAAGAAAGCAGAGAGACAATCTGGGTGAGTAGACAGACTGTCAAAGAAAATTGGCATATAATGCCTGAGGAAGAGTAGGAAAAGTTAGGACTGCAGTACTACTTGATCAAGGTTGTGAGAGTATGTAAGGGGGCTCTGAAGCAAAAAATGAAGGCGAAAAACACACTATAGTGAAAAAGTAAACTATTGTTAGCTTCCCATAGGCTGGGGAACTGTCACAAAGGGTGATTTTCAAATCCCTTTGAATGTTCTTTCAAGAAGCAATAGAATGGTGCATCTAAGAATATGGGATGCAACGCAAAATGAGAGAAGATGTGCAAGGCATGATGGCTCAAAATACTGTTATTTAAAGACTGTTCTGTAAAATGACAATAATATTCTCACTATTTAATGTTAAGAAAATTTTGAAAGAGAGTGAAAAACTATAAAGCAATCTCTGAGGGTAGAAATATATTTTTATATGTTTTCTTTTTAAATATGTAGGAGTTTATGCAGGCTATTTACAAAAAAAGAATAGATCTTAGAGTATCAAAACAGATAGCAGCATAAAATACCTGAGTACTAATAGGCATTAGAAACTGAAAGACATCATATAAAATCAAGGAAAATAGGAATTTTGCAAATTAACATAAAATCACAAAAAGGCAAAAGAAGAGTCAAGAATCAAACTGCTGCCCTTTCCTACCAAAAAATAGCTGTGCTGGAGGCCTATAAAAATCCAAAGAGAAGCGTTTTCAAGCACATCAGAATTATAAAGCTGATAGCCAAGTGAGATATAATAGGAGAGCCAAGGACAGCAAATCCATAGCAGGTGGATTCTGTGGCTTGAGCTTCCTACAGAGGGACATAACAAAGTAGCCACAGTAGAGCTTTTCTTTGTTTTAGGAGTTGGAGGCTCTTCTGAAGGAAGAACAGATCCAAAAGAACAGTTTAAAGGCCTTGGCAGATTTGTTCCCCAACTTTTATTGCTGATCATGGTGTGGGCGATATCCCTGTGGTCAGTTGGGGTCAGCTGTCCCAGCTGTGCCCCCTCCTGACCCCTTAAGCACCCCCATGCTCCTCACCAAGGGAGGCAGGGTGAGAAGCTAAAAAGGTCTTGGTGCTGTGCAAGCACTGCTCAGCAGTAGCTGGAATATCTCTGTGTTACCAATGCTGTTTGCACAGCCGCACACAAGATACTGTGAAGAAAATTAACTCTGTCCCAGCCAAAACCAGCACACTACTTGACTATATAAATCATTTTATATCATGTATCATTACTAAAATCTGAAAAATCCAGACGTGAGGATTTGACAAAACCCTGCCAAGTGTAGCTTTTTGTAATTAAAGTACTATTTTTGTAACTTTCCGACAATTAATCACGATAGGAGCAAAGAACAAAAAGCGCATTTCATGCACATAATTCTTAAATCTCCTGTGCTTTACAGAAGATTTCTGATTACATTCCTGGCCTGGATTGTTCATTCTGTGCTGCTTAGAAATGGATTTTTTCCCCTCCCCTGACTTTTCTTCTAGTAGCTGCTGTAAAATATCTCCGAAGTCTGAACAGGTCAGGTTCACAGTTGGAGAGGTATCAAAGTTTGTTGTATTCTACAACTGAATGTCCTATTTATTCTTTCTTTTAAAATCATTAGAAATGGTTTTAAAGGAAATGAATGCTTACCATTCACAGGGATCCCATTTGGTTTTCCAAAGCATTCTTCGGTTTATGTTCCAAATGACATGACACAGATTTTGCTAGAGCTTTGAGTCCAATACTACACAGTAATTGTAATAAACTTTTCCACACATGGATTTCCATCACAAAAAAACAGTAAAGTTTTGTTAAAATTGCTCCAGTCTAAAATTCTTCAGAGTTGTGGTTCAAAACAGGAATGTTGCATCAATGTAAAGCACATTACCACAGTTTATTTAATGATAACATTCAGGAGCAGATGTACTTGTTTACTGTTTGAATAGCTTAAATCCTCACATTCTCCCTCTTTTACATCAGCAGTTGTTTTTGGCAGCCATTTGCAACAGCTTACAGCTGTTAAAAGTTCCTGTGGATTTTCTTTCTACTGGCCACAATACTGAACTGGCAGTAATTTGTCTGTAATTCCACAGTGGACTCCACAGTGTATCTCATTCAGGAGGAAAAATATAGTGTGAATAATATAGCCATGAGTTTTTAGGATAATCATACAATGGATAAGGGAAATCATAAAATCTTGGTAGGAAAGTGGGGATGGGTGTTGTTCGGGTGAGTTTTTTAAAATATTGTTTGGTTTGGCATACTTAGAAACCTTTTAGTTAAATCTGAGGATCAAAATGCTTTTGATTATAATGTCCAAGAAAACATAACTTTCCTTTTTTGTTACTTATTTGAAATTACTTGTCTCATTTATGATCACTGTCCAAAAAGAGGTGTACTACTTTGAAAAGTAGTAAAGAAAAAATACACTTTTCTTGTAATGTCATCTTGCTTCAGTGCTTTCTTAAAAAATAGCATAATTTGGATTTTAATGTTGTTACTCTTTGAGTAATTTTAGAGAATGTGTTTAACAGACCACTATATTTCATCCTTTAAGCAGAGAGGTGACTATGTTTAACTCAGTAATGTCTAGGTATTTCACCTCTGCTTGATCAGAACTCAGATTAGCATAATTTTCAAAACTGCTTTGCAGCTAGAGTTGCCATTGGCATCAGCACCAAATACCTTTTTGCTGTCTTAAGAGATGAAGTATCACTTCTAAGTACACTGAGAAGAGCCAGTAGAGCACAAACCATCATGGTTGTGTACAGTATTCCAGGCCTTGCATCTCATAGGTGGTGGTAGGCATAACTGTTGCTGAAACTACAGCTTGGTGCAATGTTTCCACTTCCATAAAATGGTTACAACAAGAAAATAAAAGCTTGAAATTACATAAATACACTTTCAAGGTAGTCAAATTTCTTATTCTGTGATTTTTTAATAACCATTGCTCTGACAATGAGCAGTCTGTTTGCAAGTATGCAAGATTATGTATTTGACAAATTGTTTTTTTGTCCAAAAATGACAAGCATGAGAACTTCAGGAGCCATAAAAAAAACCAGTGGCTTAAATAGGCAAGTGAAATTGGAAAGAGAAAAATGACAAAAGCAAGTTAATCAAAACTGAAGCAATGAAGCCCTATTTAGCTGAAGCTGTAGGGTATAGTTGTCAATGACACAATAGTATTTGCTAAACAGTTTGTTAAACTGACATTTGCCTGTATTCTTAGGGGGAATGAATTAGTTGAGATACAATCTGACATGCATAGCCCTTGACATTTTAATGCAAGTTTAAGCATTGCATTTCAAGTAGCTCTTGCAATCATTAGTGAGGCACAGAAGGGAGTTGTGCTTTCACTTACTAAACCACTAATTTATTAAGATAGTGAGATGTTTATTAGAAATATAACAAAATTTGTCAAATATACCATTTCTTATACACAATTATTATAAATATGTACTTATGAAGAAAAATTGGATGCTGAGTTCTGGCATATGCTTCAATCTACTATTCTAGTTGTGAAATCAACTGTAATGATAGGTTAGGTCTTGCACTAAGAAAACTCACAGAAATTTTGTCTTTAGGGATTAAATATAAGATACCAAGAGATTAATTAATCAGCAGTAATTTTCCATCTAATGCAAATGAGCTATTTGCAACAGATAATTAAAGGCGGTATTGGATAGGAGAATTATGAGAGCTACTGAATCACCTGTTGAAAAATTTATTTTCAGCATTGTTCATCTTCATACTGATGTGCTTGTATAACTTGAGAATGTAAATCTTGGGGTACTTTTCCCATTGAGATCGTTTTAATGCTGACATTTTTGTCTTCTCCACTCCCGATTATCAAGTTGCAAGATCTTTTGTGCAGGACAGAAACTTTTCTCTCTTGTATGCTGCTCTCAGAGATTAGATTTTAGTGAGACACTGACCTTCCTTGATAATAGTTTAGGGCCAGACTATTGCCTTACACAGAGCACCAAGGTTGAAGCTCACAGTCTTGATATGATGTACAAAATGAACTACTGAGTACTTGAACAAAGGGAGTTCTTTACCACTACTAGTCAAAAATTATTGTAGGATGATGTTCTCAGTCCATCCTTGTAACAAATTACACTAAGTAGCTTTCTCTTTTTATGAAAGAATTAAGTCTTTCAGTTTATCATAAGTGAAAGTGTATTGGTTAGTGGTGCTGTTTTCTTGAAAAGAAAGTGAGCATTAAAACTCCCTGTCACACAGCTGGGGTTTTTTATATCCTACAAACAGCTTGAGATTGATTGCACTCAAATTGCTGGCAAAGTAATGGGCTTCAAATACCAAAGCTCTAAGTAGAAAAATACACCACTTGGATTCGTATATGAGTATTTAAAATTTGTATGAGAGCATGGTACATATTTAAAATTCTTTAAAGCTTTCTTAAAGTGTGTTAATTTTAAGTAACTCAGCAGTTGATAATATACATTAATGCCAAATGGCAGCATTTTTACTGTTGCATTAACAGTAAAACATGATGCGTGTTTGCTTATCAGTTCATGCCAGAAACATGCACAGAAGGAGAGGTGGAAAGAGTGGTTTTAGGTGCTCAGCCATGGTGGTGAGGCACAATCTGGGCACAGTCCTGGGCACTGGCTGCTACGACAGCCGCAGTACAGCAGAGCCCTCAGCTCAGGCTGAGTTCCATAGCCAGGACACAGATTTTAACCTCTGAGACTGCAGAAACTGTCTGGAACCTTGCTGAAGTTGAGGGAGAAAGAGGGAGTGTGCTTACCTGCAGAATGGGTGATGTGTTTGGGTATTTGTGTCACCAAATAAAGGACTGCAGAAGGATGTCAGTAGACATCCAGTAGAGTGCACAGCATCAGAGGTGACAAAAGTGAGTAACTAAGTTTTATCTGGCACTCTGCAGCCTGAAGCCACAACTGTATGAAAAAAGAGAGGCAGGCAGAGTCTGTGCCTGTTGGTTCAGAAATAGAGACTCCCATGACAGTGAAGACTGCAAACTGGTGATTTCTGACACCAGGAGAGGGGCCTCTTCTTTGCCTGAGGATGGGCATCTACATGATAACTCAGTTCCTGGTAGCCCACAGTGGGCTGAGAGCTCTGTTCAATGAGATGGGAGTCAGCTGCGCCTACATAACCCAGTAGCATTGGGAGGAAGCTGAGTGAGGGTGGGGGTGTACACTACATAAGCCAGCAAGATGCCCTTGCAAGCAATGAAAGCCAAGAATATCCTGGGCTACATTAGCCAGACAGTCACCAGCAGGTTGAGAGAGGCGATGAGAGCACATCTGAAGAGTTGTCCTGTTCTGGGCTCCTCAGTAATTGATAGACATAGACATGTTGGAACAAGTCCAGGAAATGTTTGGAAAGACAAATAAGGACTTGGAGAGTCAGTCCTGTAGGTGGAGGCTGAGAGGGCAGGGTTTCTTAGACTTGAGAAGTCCCAGGGAGATTTTGTTAACATTTAAAATGTCTTTGGTGGGGTGCAGGGTAATACTTTTCTCTGTCCTGAAGACCTATTACAATTAAAGTCTGAATAAGTCCTTGTTCATCAGTATATGAGACTTGTCTACTGCCAAGAATAGCAGAAAGTTTTTTAGGCTGTCTGTCACTTCTTCATTGGCAGAAGTCAAATGAAATGTGTTGTGAAATTCTAGTCATAGGTCTCATTGTTGCCTGGCTGGAGCATATTGCAAGCGCTTTTGTGTGTCTTTGTTACGGAAGGTAGGGTTGGATGGATTCAAGTATTGCCCAGTATCCAGACCCAGCAGTTGAGAAAGGTTACCTTGATAATACCAGCCTTTGAAGGGTGTTGGTAAAACCTGACACTATACAGAAACAACAGAAACAAGGAGCTGTTTAGGGATGACTAAGTGGCGTACAGAGGAGAGGCACTATAGATTTAATAATATAAGAAATTCGGCAGAAATGAAATGGTGTATGAGTTCTCTGTGAACTAAAATTCAGCACCTAAACTGGGACAGCATCACTTTAATGTTGTATCAGCAACTGCCCAGAGGTGTGAGCTGCTCTTGCTGAAGGAAGGCTAAAGAATATAACATCAACCTTCTACAACCCTTTGGCAGACTCTCTAGGTTTCACAATATAACATAGTACAAAAGAGTATTTCTTAAAAACCTGAATGTTCTTGGTACAGATAGTAAAGGAACACATGGCTTAGTAGAAAACAGAGCACACATCCTGGTCTGAATAATTAACTGTCAAATAATTATTTAATTACACACACATGCATGCTACATTTTAGAATGGTCCCAGAAATCATACAGCATGTTTAAAGCATAAACCAAGGAAAGATAATAGGTATCAAAATTTACTGGTATTATTTGTAAATGGGCGTCATATATTTTCCTGCAAATGAGACAAACAGGTAAGAAAATAAGTTCCAGCAAATTAAATGTTAAACTGCAATAATGATGTGAGAAAGATTCTGAGTGACTGAGTTGAAATAAACCGTTTTTCAGACACATCAGATTCAGGAAATCTGCCAGAGAATTGGTGGGCTGAGAGATGATCAAAGAGCGTTCAAGAAAGATAAGGTCATCGCTGAAAAACTAAATTAATGATTTGAATCAGTTTTTTCTATAGAGCCTGTCAGTAGAGTTTCTGCACTGGAAACTATTTACAGGAGAGGAGTTGGAGAAACAATTGCAAACTAGGTTGTTAACTGAAGAGGTGCAGAAAAAATGGATAAATTGAATAGTGAAAGGGAACTCAAGGCTAAAATAGATGAATTATAACATTTATTATTTAACTCCACACTGTCAGATATTCTCAGTAACTGAGAAGCATAGAGTGTCAAATGAAATACTCTTTTTTTGGTACCATTCCTTAGTCATCCAAAGAAACTACAGATCTGGAAGCCTGATACCCGTGCAAAGCTAATTAGTAATAAAGAAATGAAATGAAGAATAGAGCTGGTAGAAAGATACATTTCTTTGTTCAAATTTCAGAACTGGAAGTATTGAGTTTAGTATGAGGCAGATCTAAAACCAGCAAAGGAAGGATATCTTTCCCTATGGCATATAAATGAGATGAGAAAATCCTAATTAAGTGATAGTGTAGATATTGAGAGGTGACTTGGATTTAAGGTGAGACTGAGTTTATGGAAATCCTTTGAGTCTTACCAGATATATAGAAAGTACCTATAGCTCAGCAAATCCCCGAGGAAGTATTATGTATGCTTGCCTTCATCTTACTGTTAGCATGCTGGCTTGGATGTTACTGTATGGGGCGGAGCTGGATAGTTCTTTTGGTTCTCACGTGGTCCAGAGATTCTAATGTACTTGAGATGTTCTTTGAATATATTTGGTAGTGTCCCTGTTGTTCAGCATTCTTGCAGACAATCCAGAAAGTCTGAAAACTGTTTAATAGCAGCATTTTTTGATAATGCGAAATTTAAGATAATCCATTCTATTAGCAGCTTATGATACTACATGAAAAGTACTATATGAAAATGAGTGTTGCTAAAAGCAAAGAAAGAATTATGTATGAATGCTGATGGACTGGTCTTAGACTAAATTCTCTTCAGAGTAGAGAACTTGTAACATCCTCCACAGTTCTCAGATAAGAAAAACTTGATTTATCATCTTACTGGATTTTAAAAATTAAAAGATGTTGACTACTCACAGTTTTCTCAGATGAAAAATTAGAATACTTTCAATTAAATAATTTTACATTCCAGGTTTAAAAGGAAAAAGAAAACAAAGAAACAAACAACCCCACCAGAGCCAATTATTTTTGTTGTTTTTTGGGGGTTTTTTTAAGAAGCAAATTTCCTCACATTGGGACAAGTGTATGTAGTGATGAAAAACATGAAGGGAGTAGAAAAAGGGAGTAGAGCTACAACACAGAAAAGGGCAATTGGTAGACATTAAACACTATGACTCAGATTCACACTGTGGCTCAGGAAGCCTTTAGACTGATTAGTCAGAGGAAGTGATCATATTGTATTAGAGGGAGCAGTGTCTAAATGCTCTGTTTCTTATAGTCCTTCATAACCATTTTCTTCTGGACTCTGTTGGAGATTCCTAAAGATTCCATTTGTTGGAATACAGTCATGGACAAATGCCTTATTAAGGAAAAGTTTTATTTGGTAGAAATCTGAGTATCTTTCATTTAGAATCCAAAATAATGATTGTTACTTCAGTCTTAGAAATGGTAAATAAAAGTTGTCCATAAAACCTGAAAAAAAATTTGACATTGTTCCTTCATGGGGACTTGGTTATCCAAATTGTAACAGCCCAGTGGGTAGATTAAAGTATTAATAATTTCCTGGAAAACTCGGCTTTGGATCTTTGCTCTGCTGTACAGCTGTGAAGTGGCTCATAATGCAGCATGTGCACAGCTAGCACAGGCCATCAGTGCTGTAGCTGATGTGTGGAACGGGGGCTGATCTTCACAGGAGCTGTACATGAAGTACTGTGATGATCTTACATGGCATAGGCATAGATGCTTAGTGAGGATTGTGTTCCCTGGGACAGTTTTCAAGTCCAATTCAAAAATACTTGGAGGGCAGGGGCCACATTAGTCTTGACTCAAAATGCGCTGTCCTGGGAGCAATGTCTTACAAACAAGTGCAAGATAGTGGAGGGAGATGAAAAGAGTGAGTGTAGTCTGGAAAAACTCAGTGATGTCTCATTGGGAGAGTCATATTGAAAATATTGTAAATCTAAACCTACTTAAACTTCTTTAAATTAAGATTATTGCAGTTTATTTCTGATTAATGACAGATGTTCCTAAAGTATTCTTAATTTCTTCCTTATTCTCTTTTCAAGGAGTAGGAACAACTTGGTTGGACAGTTTTCAAGTTGATTCTAAATGTTTCCAGGAAGAAATGAATGATTTCATCACAGATGTTAATAGGAGGAGAAATAATTTAGAGTAATTAATTTTGCCAGTGTAAAATTTTAATTTCAGATTCATTTTATATATTCATGATAAAACTATCCAGTTTTGAATTTTGTAGTCTCAGTGTCATTTTGCTGTACATACATGAGCAGCTGCAATATTTCACACAGGACATAGCTGCATTTCAATAATTATGTGAACTTAATTTTTGCTTTAAAATGAAACTGCGAAACATTTAAAGACAAAGCTTAAAAATAACATAAATTGAAGTCATCATCTTAATAGATTAGCCTTGCCAAACAGATGAACTGCTGACAGATCCTTTCAAAAATAGGGTCTATTCTGAAATGAATACCTCTGGTTTTATTTTGTTAATTTACATTTTAGTTCCGTAAAACTACCATTCCAAGGAGGTGGTCTTTTCCCCCTATCAGTGTCTGAAGACTAAATTTGTTGTTTTAAAAATAAGCAAAAGGTATGACTGCTGATTGGCAACTATGTCATTTGTGATCAAACTGTGTCTGTGATTAATACTTTTAGCTCTCTGTGGGCACTTGCTTCTTTTGATACATGGGATTTCACCTGCATCTTTCTCCTCCCCCCGCCAATCTTTATTTTTGTCTTTTTGAAGAGATAGTCAGATTGCCATGCTGCTTATTGCCACAGTTCTGTTGTTCTATCAGATTGAGCAAGGCACTACTTTAGATTTATTTCTTCTTTATCTCTGGAAAATCAAAGTTCAGTGTTTAGTATTCTATTGCTTTAAACCATAACCCATGTTTGTTTGCTGGCTGTATAAAAGAAATCTCTTGGATTCTGTTTTAAAGGAAGGCAGTAATAGTGTGAAAAGATGCTCTGAAGAAATATGTTTCCTTGCTCACAAGTAAATATTATGCAAAAGAGGCTTTAGGCATGTGTTTTTGCTAAAATTCTCCTTCTTTTGGGAAGATCTGTCAATTTCCACTTGACTTGTTGCCACCTTCTTCAGACTTCTTTTGAAGTTTTCTCTCCACATATGTTCTCTCTCTTCACCAGGGACTTGAGCAGTTCTCTGGTCATGTGTTTTTGTCCTATTTGTAGCCAGACATTTCTCATTCAGGACATCCTCCTTGCTTCCTCTGAGGTTTTTATTACATTCTCTTTGCACCAGGTCTTTTTTCATAGCATTTTATTCTGTTTGTTTCCAGCCATGTCCTTTATTTACTTGTAGTCAGGAGCAGAATTGAGTCAGAACTTAGTGACTGTATTGTTACCATCTGAGTAGGAGGTGGTGATATCACCTGTTCCTGGAGATAATGTCAGAAACCCAGAGGTGCTGATTCATACACAGGCAAGATATACTTGGTGGCTGCTCCTGGCAGAGTGGTTCCCAGTGATTTGGTAGATCCAGTGGAGCAGAATGCTGGACGTGATGAGGTTTAGGGTTTCCCTGTTGGTAGTAAAAATCACCATATTGCAGAATTGTTAGGGTTGTAAGGGACCTCTAAAGAGCATCTAGTCCAAGCCCTCTGCCAAAGCGCAGTCACTCAGAGCAGGTTGCACAGGAATGCATCCAGGTGGGTTTTAAATGTCTTTGGAGAGGGAGATTCCATGACCTCCCTGAGCAGCCTGTTCTGGTGCTCTGACACTGTCAATGTGAAGTTATTCCTCAATGCTGAGGTGAAACTTGTTGTGTTTAGAAGACATTGGTCCTCATCCTGACACCACTGAAAAGAGTCTGGCACCATCTTCTTGGCACCTGCCTTTGAGATAAATAAGGGAGTTGATAGTGTCACATGGGCAATGCAAGACAGCAGTTGTTCAGTAAGTCTATCCAGCATCTCCAAAAACTCCAAGAAACAAGAGCTGCTGCTTTCCTGGGAGCAGTAGATTTACAGTCTCTCCCCTCAGTGTGAGGCAGCCACTGCTGAGTGAGTGCCAGCTGGTGTTTGGAGTGCAGCTGTTTGCCTAAACCAGCAGTGATATGACCATGTTCAATGACAGAAAATGGCTGTGTGGCCTGATCTCTCACTAAGAGCACTGAGGTATGAGGCAGCACATGTTCATTGCAAAGAATAAATAATTCTCTTATTCATTCCAATGTTCTGCGCATTTGGCTTAGCATCTGAACATTCTTTCAGTGTACCAGCCTGTAATAAAAATGCCCCAATTAAAATTTAACACTTGAGAATACAGGAAAATTAATGGTTTCTTTCCTCTCTCTCTAGGTGCTCATTAACAGTATTTTGCTATACTTGAAATGCTTCTTCCTGTAGGCCTTTTTCAAGAACAGTTCTGTAGCAACCCATCTGCTTTATTTAGTTGATTCAGAGCTAATGTGTGCCATGACCAGCTACAAAGACAGGAAGGGAAGAAGTCTTCTTTTTGTTGCCTTGCCCTTGATGTTTCAGTTGGGGTCAGAGAGTTTCTAATGAAGGAGCCACAGAGCTTACCTAGAAGATTTCTAGACTTTAGGACAGGCAGAGAAAGGGGGAGGTAATCTTTACAGAAACCACAGTGTGGGCAGAAGGTGGTAGTGTCTTTGGAAAAACAAATGCTAAACAAAGTTCTCAGAAGTGATAAATACTTTCCTCAGGGACCCGGTGAAAACAGTTGCAACCCAGGAAATTGCTTCACCTTGCTGACAACAAGATTCAAAGAAGATGTGTAAAGAGACAGTGGTAAAGGAGAGGTGCTTATGAATGCTGATTTTGTCTCATCTAGCCATTGTAGTTTTCAGTATTTCAGAAGTTCAAAAGCCTTTTGATGATGATTGCTCTAAGAGGTGCAAACTGACCCCTGTTGAATTCTGAATCCCATTCTGAGTATACATTCTCTTAACTCAAAATTTCTGAGCCCATTTGGTTGTATGATTGCCTATTTTCAGACTAGGGGGGGAGCAGTGAATTGCCTGAAGCATGGACACTGTTTTAGGGCCGGGGTACACATATGCAGTTTGTGCTGCAGTCTTTTTATAGCTGATGACTTTCCTTCACTCTAAATGTTTTTATTACAAAGACTCTTCATAGCTGAGGTCTGTGGACACGTGGAATATTTTGGGGGAATCTACTTTCTAAGTAAATAAGTTATTCTGTGTGTACAAATGCATTAAAACAATACCTGTAATGATATTTGTTGGCCTAATCATGACAACGTTGATGTAATGTAATTCTTTACTGCCTTAATAATTCTTCAGATTCACACGTCTCTAATTAACGGACGACCTAGTGCTGATGATCCGTCACGTGAATTACTGGAGTTCACCTCTGCTCGCTTTATTCGCCTGAGATTCCAGAGAATACGGACACTAAATGCTGATTTAATGATGTTTGCACACAAAGATCCAGCTGAAATTGATCCCATTGTTACAAGGAGGGTAAGTTCTGGCAAGGCAGTAGAAAGGCACGTGTAGAAGTTCTCTTACACTTGTAAGTGCTGTACCTGCCTTTGTTTGCCATAGGGAATTTTGGGAGATGATGATTACCTGTTGTTATCTTTCAAAGTCCTGGTGTTGGAGAATTCCCTGTGCACTCTATTTTGTTATCTTTTCTAGAGCAGAATTAACAATTTTACCTTTTCTGCTTAATGGTGTTATTAACAGCAACACTCAGATCTTTTGGCTGCAGACATTTGGATGTAGGTATTTGGCAAGTGTTTGCTGTTAGCATCTCTTGCCTCTTCTGCTACTTAATCCTTTGCTACCTTTAACATGCCTTGAACACTCCCTTGGAGTAGAATTTCTAATTTTACTATGAGTAGTGGTAGAGCCTGAATTCAACACTTTTAGCATTTTCGTATGATTGAGGGTAGCAGTAAACATTTTGTGTTTTGCTTTAGCTTAAAAAAATGGATCCAGCATTTAAATTTGCACCATACCTATACTCTGGTCTTCTCCACTGTGCCTTGTGTGTGCACACCCCAGTCTCTTCTTTCTGCAATCTTTACTTCCTTTCTAAGCCATATCTCCCTGTTGTCCTGCTGATCAAATGTTGTGTATTATTCTTGTTTTCCTCTGATTTTTCTACTAAGCATTCTCAAAAACTAGTTTGGGGGATATATAATATTCCTTTTTTTTTCAATTTCTTTTTTATCACTTCCTCTTCCTGTTGGTCATCGTATTATAGTGGTAACCTAAACTTTCCAAAACAAAAATAAGTTCTGTTATGAAGGGGGGTGTATCATTATTCTTGACTTCAGTTAATATCATTTGTCAGTGACAGCAAGTGCTAAGAGAATTTGTTTCTTCTCTTCCCCATTTCTGATTTCCATTTTTGTCTAAATAGAGGGTGCTGGCTATTTCTGAAAGTTTGGAACAAGCCATTTTGCTTCGAATAACAATCCAAGAATCCCTTCCAGTTGAGTGCAGTTATTGGAACCTCACTAATCATGAATACTGTGTATTTATATAAAGGTGGACATTTAATCTGATTCTAAGCGAATAGAAATACAAAGTTGAATTAGCACTTGAAAAATTGCTCTAAATTCATGAAAAATGAGTGCAGGATGATACACTGATTTCTTAAACCAACAAAAAACCATAACTTTTGTGGCATCTCTCCATGAGACTGTCCTCAAAAGAATCAAGGAACAACTGAAACTTGCCATTCTTGTCAAGAAACAAAGGGTAGCCACAAATTATACATGATCTTTGTGTTGGAAGTTTAACTAGGTGTGATAAGAGTTCTCATTTTTGTTTTATATATTTATTCATGATCTGATAAAGAGGTTGAACACTGTGATAGCAAAATCTGCAAATAGCATATGTTTTGTTTGATTACACAGCTGTGAGCATGTTGCAGGACCCTTGCCTAAACAGAAGACAATAAATGAGATTCACTTTTCACAGACTTTGTAGTATAAGATTATGAATATCTTTCTATCATTCTTTCTGCTTAGGGCTCTTAATCCTCACCAAAGAAAAAAGAGAAATGGCCAAATGGCAGAAAAACAGGTCAAAAGTACTTAAATCTCAGTAATAAAGACTGTTTCATGATAATTCAAAAGGCCAATAGTGAAAAACAGTTCTTTCCGCAGTTCAGTGAATGCCCAAATTAGACTCAGCTAAGGTGAAAAAAGGTGTTTCATAGGTTTTTTTTCTAGCTTTTCTCCTCTTCCCATCATCATGCCTTTTCCTTTTCATATTTTTCTGAAGCGAATAAATTCTATAGCATCTGACTTTTCATTATCCAGTGTGCATATAGCCTTTTCCTATTCTCATGTTTTTGTATGCTGTATATAAATTGACATGGCTTTTGTGACTTCAAACAAATGGAACTGTGCCAATTTACACCCTTTCTTTCACTCAGCCTGAATCTGTTGATCAAGACACGGCTTGGATTACACTGTCTGCTATATTTGTAATAGATCAAAAAAGAAATAAAACAGGACCTGACAGTTTTGTCACAAGAAATGAATTCTGCAGTTTGGCACCTGCATTTTAGAATCCGCTTAGCAATTCAATTTCTGTTTTGTCTTACAGTATTACTATTCTATAAAAGACATCTCCGTTGGAGGCATGTGTATATGTTCAGGCCATGCTAAGGCTTGTCCACTGGATCCAGCGACCAATGTATGTATTTTTTTTTTAAATGTGCCTTATTTATAGGGTGGAACATGAGAAAAAAAAGCCTGACATTGATATTCTTCAGAGTTCTGTGAATTTATGTTTGCTTTTCACCTAGAAGGACAGTCAGAAGCAGTGCCAGAATGAAACAGTGCTAGCAGCCAGAATAATAAACATTCATACAGTGTCAGCAGAGGCTTTCCTGAAATGAAAGAATAGGTTTCAGATAATTCATATTGGAAGTTTCCTAGGAAAAACAGAAATCTGGGTTACGCTATGTAGCTGTAGAAATGAGCACTGAGTCAGTCTTTCTTTTCTTTCTTGATATTAATCAAGATGTTTCCTAAATGATTGTCAAATATTTAATCGATGCTTGCAAACACATAATGGCTCTAAAATGGTGCATTGGCTATGTAGGAAGTATCAATTGAATGATCAGTTAAGCTAATCTAGAAAATCATGAGCTGTTTATAATATCTTTCAGCTTGAAACTCTTTTTTTGCACAAACCAAAACATAACCAATATAATTAATATAGAAATATAATTTGTTACTGATTGTCCAGCTCTATGCACCCATTATCACTAATACTGAATTTCCTGTTTACTAATATTACATGCCACAGTGTGGGATCTCTTCATGTACTATTCACTGAAGTAGGATCTATATAGGATTTAACTGAGAATCTTGTTTTTATGTGACATTAAGCCATTTTGTAGGAAATAATTAAAGAAATGACAAAATCTTATAGAGAATACATTTAGAGTTCTAAGCAATGTCTATGGATCCTTGTAAAAATTGAGCAAACTCCTTAATGTAACCCTTCTGAGAATTTTCTGTAATGATACATACAGCAAATGTTGAACTGTTTTTCTGATGCCCTTAGTGAAGAAATTGCAGCATTGTCTCCATGCCATCTGTTAGAATCAGGCCTGCCTCAGAAAATAAGTGCTGCTACTGAGATTATTACATACTTCAGATAATTTGGCTACTAGGTAAAATAAAGCCATTTTGATGAGTGTGATGTCCTGTTTTGCAGGATGTCAAATAAGTATTTGTTTGACCAGTGTGAAAAATAGCATAAGTGAAACAGCTCAAGTCAGAAGAGATTTGGAGGTTTAGCTCTCCAGGGATATTCTTTAGACTGAGCCATGCCAAAATAGGCTTATAAACATTATGACTGTACTTGTTAGCAGAAAGAATCTTTCCCTTAGCATTACATGGAATAAACTTGCTGGAACTTACTGCCGTGATTTTCTGAAGCAGTCCTTGAGTTAGTCTTGTTTTGCAAGATTTATGCTTTGTCCTGTGAGCCATTGAGTTTCTCTGGCTTGCTGGTTTGACCTTGTATGGCCTCACAAGGACCACAGAGGATCTCCTTCACTAAGTAACTATCAGGAAAGCAATTTTTACTTCTCATTTCTCCAAACTGCAGGAGTTTTTTTACCTTTTTCAAGCTTCCTCTGTGGCTCAGGGAGTTTGGGTGTTCCTTACAGTAATATTTTCAGGCTGTGGGACTAACGGGGTCTTGTGAAGAACTGTGAAGTGACTGAAAGGTTGGACTTGTGCTTATCTATTAATACTTTAAACATTCCTGCTATCCCTCCCATAGAATTAGTTACACAACTGGAAGGTTACGTGGCAAAATACAGTCAAATATTTGATTATCCAGTCAAAAAATAATACCAAAGTATCAAAAGAAGGCAATTTGTATTGGATCAGCCAACAGAATTTATTTCATTCTGCAGCAGCAGAACTGCTGCATCGAAGGGAATGGCTCACTCCTTCAGAGGTCAGATCAGTTTTCCTGTATCCAAGGGCTACTGTACTTTGGATTATTTGTTTTATTGGGGAACTTTCCCATCCTCCTTTCTTTATCCAGTTGGAATTAAACTCTCCTGCATTCTTAGATTTTCCTTAAAGTATCTGGCCAACTACCTTCCTTCCTTTGCTTTGTGGATGTTTTCTTCAAATAGAGCTATAGAAGTTAAACACACTTGTTGAATAAAAATGGATAAACAAAGGAATTACAGAGTAGAGCCATTCTTAATGTTTTCATAATTTGAACTGGAATGCATGTTATGTACATGGACAGATTCTTCAAATCATCACATTGTGTAAATATTTGTTTTTCTTTTAAATTAGAAATCCGTCTGTCAGTGTGAGCACAACACATGCGGAGAGACATGTGATCAGTGTTGTCCTGGTTTCCATCAAAAGCCTTGGCATGCTGGCACTCTCCTGCATAAGCATGAATGTGAACGTAAGTTGAAAGCAGTACAGAAGAGAAAATTTATTGCAACTGCTACTGAAAACTGAAATTGGGTCCTGTGTGATTTTGCAGTTAATTTGATTTCTAATCACATTGGTTTATGAATAACATTTGATGTGATGTTATTCATTTAATTAGATGACTCAAAAGACTTAGCAGAAAAATTACATGTGGAGTTGTGGTTTTATTGAACACAGAGTATTTTATTGTAACATAGTGATATTTGGATAATGTTATATAAAAAAATCCTCTTGTATAGTTTTTAAAAACATGATGGTTTTGTTTTGATAAAATAACTGGGCTATATCCTGGAAAGTAAAAAAAAAAATCTCTTTACAGGTTTTTCATTATATGAAACTTCACTGGTGTGATTTCTGTATAAATGGCACTTTTTTATGTTATAATGTTCATCTGTGCTGAAACAAAATGTTTTTTTATGATCAAAATGCAAGCTGAGTGTCTGATTGTTTTTTAACAGAAAATACAATCTATTTAGTTTTCCAGCATGGAATGAAAACATACCTTGAAATATCAACTTCCCACAGGGTGGGAATTTTCAGATTTATTGTAGTAAGGGTAGTTATAATTGAACTTTAACATCTTACTTCGAAAGGTCACATACCACTTATATCTCTGAACATAACAAAATCTAATGCTCCATTACACTAAGCGTTTATTTATTTTTAGGATTTCAGCTATATTTTTATCATGGGTGATTAAAAATAAATAAAAAGGAACAGATATGCCCCTATTTAGAGTAGCCATTGTTTATTTGTGTCCCATAAACTTTGGTCACAGAGGTCTTCGTTTTAGTTGTGACTGTGTCTGTGTCTGCACTGGGAATGCATTATGGAATGAAAGCAGGGTACATTTAACTTCATGTTTAATTTTTAAGAGACACTTACACCCTGTTCAACTCTCAGTGAAATGTTGTACTGTCTTGGTGGAAACAGTTCCCTGGGATCTGGTTCAGTTGTTAGGAGAATGCCTCCCCACAATGTTGACAAGCTTTGAATTTCTCTTTATGATGAAATGAATTTTTTAATAACATGGGGAAAGTGGTATTACAACTACCCTTACTACAAAAATTTTATTTTAATTACTCTAATTTACTCATACCATTGTGCTGCTTTCCTTACAACTCCTCGTGAACCATGTGTGATGCAACCACCTAAAGGTTTCTCAGTTATCAATTTAAACAGGAAAAAAAATCAAACAAACTAAAAAAAACCAGGAACATCATAATTAGACTGTGTCTGTCAACATCTGTACTCCCCAAGACAAAATATTGAGGAGAAAAAATTCAACGTACAGAATTTCAGGCTGTGTTTGTAATGGGACCATGTTGCCTTTCACAAATGAAATGGTAAATTAATGTTTGGATGTGCTTTTACAATATACACAGAACTGATTATAAAATATTGAATGGCTCTTTTTAATACCTCAGTAACAGTGGGGCATCCGCAGTGGGAAAGTATTTGCTAACACTTCCCTTCTCTTTTAGCATGCAACTGCCACGGGAAGACTGAGGAGTGCTACTATGATCAGGATGTGGCAGACAGAAACCAGAGTTTGAACATCCACGGGGAGTACCTTGGGGGTGGAGTGTGTGTGAATTGCTCAGGCTACACCGGTGGCATAAACTGCGAGACCTGCCTGGATGGCTACTTCAGGCCAAAAGGGGTAAACGCCTGCTCCTGCCTCCCTGCGCCGCAAAGCTCGCTGTTCAAACCATCCCTTCAGCAGGGCAGCTGCTAAAAAGAGTTTGGGCTGCCATTTTGTTAACTTCCAAATCTGACAGTGCAGCAGTTGCTTTTCACTGCTGGAAATGTATAAAGTTAACGCTCAGAGAAATAGGAAAGTGAATTGTGTTGATTCGAAGGAATGCACTTGAGGTCAGGGCCTCCAGCTAGTATTTCAATTTAATTTAGAAGAGGATGTGGTCCTGTAAACAGAGCTTTTGCCTCAGTAATGAATTTCAAGTTTTGTTATCAAAGTTCAAAGAAATATTGCTATATTTGATATTGATGAAAGAGAGACTGTAATTTCTATTTTTAAAATGCAATGTAGAATTAATAACCACTGAAATTCCGTAGTGTTTCATGAATGCCTTTAAATTTCAGTGCAGTGGAAATTGTTTTTTTTATTTCATCATATAAGACTGTATTTTCATCTAAGTGGAAGCTGTCAAAAGATGAATCTTATATTAGGTTGTATTGTCAATATGGGTCATTCCTGTGCTTTAGACAGCTACACTATTAGTGTGTGCTTGAATTGCTTATATTTCATCTGTGTATTTGCAGCTGGGTAAATAATGGCCTTTAGTCTGATTGGTGTTCAATCCTGAAAGAGGAAACATCAGCAAATAGCAGTAATTATGTTTTCCCTGATAACTTGAGAAAAGGAGTACTGAGAAACGATTTCTTCAGCAGCAGGGCACTTACTTGATTTTTTTCTCTGTTTTTAGTTATCATCCAGCTAAAAGACATTTGATACATATGTGTGTGTTTGTATAGTATATCCAAAGTATGTGTATGTATTTAGTTCATGCAGAACTTCTAATTTATATTCCTAGTGTGGTATTAGACCAAGGTTTAAGTTTGGTTGAGGTAACCTCTCAAGAACAAAAGGAAATTGTTCCATTGTTTAATGGTCACTTTTCTTCACTTACCTTTTTGCTCCCATACTGACTAATATTAATTAGTTTTTTGAATCATGTTGACCAGAACAACTGATCTTGTCAATATTACTTTAGGTAGTAAATGCTTAAAATATACTTCATTGCATTTATTGGTTTTAATTATATAAGGTTCTGTTACAATCTCTACACCTGATATTTTTTTAGTTGAAGACATATTTGCATCCAAGTCACTACATATTTCTAAATAAAAATCCCAATTCTAAATAAAAATTTAACTTTAATAGAATCACAGAACCTGGAATCATTTATGTTGGAAAGGACCTCTAAGACCAAGTCCAACCCTTAACTTAACACTAGTAAGTCCACCACTAAACAGTGTCCTTGAGTATCACATCTACACATCTTTTAAATGCCTTCATGGATGGTGACTCCACCACATTTTGGGGCACTCCATTCCAATGTTAGACAACCCTTTTTGTGAAGTAATTTTTTATAACATCCATTCTCTGGTGCAATTTGAGGCTTTTCCTTCTTGTCATAGTGTGCAGGGACTAAGTTTGTCAGTTGTCTCAGTTTTGTTAAAGTGTAAGCCACCTACACAGAAGTTGTTCTCTCCTACTTTTTATATAAGATGTAAATAAAAGTTCCAAATTATTGAAGGTAAGGTTTTCTTTTAATATCTTTATTTTTATAGGTATTGCCAGATGACACAGATCCATGCCAGCCATGTTCCTGTGATCCAAATGGGTCTTTAAACGATACTTGTGTCAAGGATGAGAAACATACAGAAGGAGGTAAGATCCCTTAAACATAGGATTTTGAAGATGAAGATCAGCAATGGTCAAAGAAATGCTGAATCATGTTTTTGATATCTTTAACAAGACAAAAACCCAAAAGGTTTGGTTTTGGTTTGTTGTGGTTCTTTTTAAGATTTTACTCATGCAAACAGTAATCCAGCTGCATTGTTTTGAATTTTTTTTGTTGTTGTTTTGATTATTTTTTTTTTTAAAACTCATATTCTCAATTTGTTGAGGTTTCTTTCAGATTCATGGCTGGGAAACTTGTGTATGTTTGGAAGAATATTCCCGGTGAAAAATATTGTAGAATTTTGGCATTAAAGAGCTTTCTTCTTTTACCATGGAGATTAAAACTCATGCAACAGTGATGTTATAATATCTTTTGCTATCTAAGCATATTTCCATTTGAAATCTAAAAATCATTCTTGAAATTATTCTGTGTTATTAATGTAGGATTACAACATACTTACCATAGCCCTGTAAAAGCTGTCTTCACATAGACAATGAATTGTTCGTTGGGCTTTGGAAACAATGAATTGCCATATTTTTTAGTTCTTTCATTGTAAAATGTCTGAAAATACTGTAGGTAGATAACAAAACTCAAGGTCGGTTCTTAAGGCATTTATAAATTGGGCTAATTACAATCTATTGATGAGATGTAGCAATTCTTTAAAATGGAGATCAATAGAACATAAAAGCAACATAGCAGATAAACAAAGACAGGGCCCATAATCTACTGTAATAATCATGTACTGATTGCATCAGTTCAATAAAATGATACTGATTTACTGTTCAAGAGGTATCTCTGATGGATTGATCTTGGCCAGCTGAAGCTGCCCACCCAGCCACTCTCTCTCTGCCCTTCTCAGCAGGACAGAGGCAAAACAGAAGATGGAGCAGCTCATGGACCAAAGTAAAGACCAGGAAATTGTTTGCCAGTTATCATCCTGGGCAAAACAGACTTTACTTGGGGAAAGTTAACCTAAGTTATTGCCAATTTAAATAGTTCCAGGTAGTGATAAGCAAAGACAAATATTAAAAATATTCTACCTCCTTGGTTTTTTTTCCCCAGATTCAATGTCACTTCTTCATTCCAGACTTCTCCTCTACCTCCTCCCCTACTACCACAAATGATGCAGGGTAATGGCAAGCAGGAGTCATAGCAGTGGTCATAACAGTTCCTCTCTGACACTCCTTCTGCCTCACAGTTTTCCCCAGCTGCAGTGTGGGTGCTTCCCATGGGCCTACATCCTTCACAAAAAAAATTTTCTCTACCAGCAGTTCTCCATGGGTTGTAGTTCCTTCAAGAAGTATCTAACATTTCCTTCGTGGGCTGTAGTGTGGATATCTGCTCCAGCCTGGTTTCCTCCAGGGGCTGCAGGGGTGTATCTGCTCTGGACCTGGAGCTTCTCCTTCGACTCCTTCCCCTTCTCTATTCTCTGACCTGGCTGGCTGAGTAGCTTATCTGTGTGCCCTGTTGGGAGCTACCTTTGTCTGGCACAGAGCATCCCCGTCCTTTTCCTCACAGAGGCTGCCCTTGCAGCCCCCTCCCTGCTGCCAGCACCTGGGCATGGATATCCAGTGCAGTGTATCACGTGGAGTGATATGAGAGACAGTACAGACAGAAGGGAGGATGAATCCCAAAGCTGGCAAAAATGCATCAAGACTCTCCAATGCCTGTACCAAACCTGTGGGTGAGACTTAAACAGGTTACAGATGACAGACTGTGCAACAAAGGAGCCTCTCAGACTGTGATTTTGAGATGGAGACTGATTAATTAAAAAAAATGTGATGTCTCACTTGCATCTTACGCAGCTGCTTGGTCTCTCAAGTCATGACTGCTGCTGCAGTCTCTCTTTTCACACCTTCTTTTCTGGTCACGGGTGTGGGTCATCATCCTGGGGCCTGGCAGCTGATCAGCACTTAACAGGCTGACAGCTCCTCTCTCATAAGCAGAGGAAAGAAAAAAGGTAGAGGCATTTTTCCATCTTGTTTGTCAGTAATGATGTCCTTAGGAGGTCTCAAAATGTCTTATGCCTCTGAGCATTCAGCAGATGTAAGCCATCTCATAGTTGCTTTCTAAATCTGCTTATACTTTCTGAATCTAACAAGATGGTACTGTGCTTTGACACCTTGCTATGTCTCCTTCTGCCTTTTTAGTGCTCTGATCTTCTTTCTGGCAAATTCTTCTCTTGCCTAATTTCTGAATATCTCCAGGAAGGGAATTAAGCTCCTGTTTGGATCATTACCTGTGTCTTTTTAGAAAATCAAGAAACATGTCATGCTAACATGTTGAAGATAACATCTTGGATTATTTTCTTCTGCTTTTCTACCTTTTAATTTTATTGCAAGTAGCCAGTCCTGCTCATCTGGCCCCTGGCATTCAAAGAAGGTGTTGAATGCTCTAGTATCTCCAGTTCTGAGAACCAGAGTTCTTCTGTTCTCTTCACAAAATGAAAACTCTCATCTTTTTCTGTCTTGACTGTAACCAGCTTCTCCTCATTTTCCTGAAACTTCACTCATGCTGCTGCAGTTGGTTGGAGGCCTGTTGCTTTTGAGCATATTAGAGTATTCTTAATCTCTGTTGAATCTGCTATTTGCGACATATACGTTTTTTTCCTTTATTCCTTTCTAGACTCATTGATGCCTTCTGTTTCCAAGTTATTTATTGTAGAGGTTATTCTGTGTGTTTAAGCTATTTATTCTCATATATGACAAGAACAATTATTGTTTAGATAACTGCCATCATGTATGGAATTTCCTCCCCAAAGCAATCCGTGCATTTTTTCTTGGGACCAGTTGTCTGTGTCCTGCCCAGGCTTGGAAGTCTAGTGAGAAGCAGACACTTTGCACTGTCTGGACAGTGGCCAGAGGATAATTTTGATATCCATCTTACTATTTGTCTGTTTTAAGACTACAACCACAATAATAAGCCAGCTCTACAAATATCTGGGCATCACGGCTATTCTGCCTACAATGGACTTGCTCTTTGTTCTTACTGTTCATTTGTCGTTTTTCTTTTACTTGTACTAAATAAGGTTCCAACATGTTAGGAAAACTGTTTATTTCTTGCTCATTATGTTTACAGTTCTTGAACCAGTCATATATTTGTGACTAACGCCTTATTCAACATAAAAGACACAATAATGCCACTTGAAAGGAAAAGTATTTCTAATATTTCTTTTAAGAAAAGATGTCTGTGGTAAAAGAATAAGATGTTTTAGAATCAAGAGTGAGTCTAGATATAATTTTTAGCATAAAACTATCCTGAAAGCAGATCACTTCTTCCCTTTTTTCTTCTCACATTTCAGTATTCAGTATTCAGTATTCAGTACACTGATAAAATTCTTTTGACTGCATACTGCTCACCCTGGACAGCAGCTGGGTTTGAAGCACTGGTGAATGTTCATAAAGGAAAGGGTGGAAAGCATGATCTGTCTGAAGGAATCTATCTATTCAGCAGTGAACCAGAATGAACACTCTGGGTGGGTTAAAAGACATCTTAAGAGTCACTGGCTGGTTGTATGAGGATAAATTGTTTTCTTGGTGTAGGATGGGAATATGCTTTTTAAATGTGTGCTAAGTAAATACTTTGGGAGAGTAAAAGACATTAAACTAAAATAGAAATATGATAGTAAGGAACATCACTGGGGATATAGAGTCACTGTGAACAGTTCTCAAGTTAAATAAAGCTGGTCTCTGTGTATTCTCTGTTCTTGAGTACAGTAGGTAAGCAGCAATTAAAATGGAAAATTGTAGCAAATACTATAATAACTGGTGCATTGAAGAAATGCATCAAGAGCATTTAAATGACTGCATCCTGTAGTCATAATCAGGTTTTGCTATATAAGAAAGAGACATATAGAAGCTGCTTTTATAATATGGCCTTCATTGTTTCCGGAAAGAAAGAAGTATTGTTGTATTTTGTGTATAATTTCCATTTTGATACTGTGTCTTAGTCAATAGTCTAAAATCAAATATTATTATTGCTTGTAAAGTGTCTTTTTAGTTTTGAATCTTAAAGAATGCTTTTTGAAAATTCTGTCACGGGAGTCCTATATCATATGTTAGTGAGAAATATGAAAAATAGAAACTTAGGATCAATCATAAAATAAACTGATGAAGATGCCTTTAGGTTTTGTGACTGAAAGGCAATAATTCTAAAACTCAACTTGTTCATCTGTGTTCAACTCATCCTAATAATAGGTAAACTTGACCATTGCTGATATTGCAGTTTTTCATACAGAAGCGAAGGTCCAACCATTTAGAACTACTCTGTACTCCACTAATTAAAACTTTCTCCATGAATTGGTACTTCTGTTTCAAGCTTTAATGGCTAGATTTTAACAAATAACCATTTTACTTAGCTCTTAAGCACCTGCAAGAACTGACAGGTTTGGAACTTAGCAGAGTTTTGTGACTCAGTCTTCAGGGCATGCTATCTTTTTTTCCCCTGTTGCCTCTTTATGTACAATATAATCCCAATGCCAGATGTTTATTTTTGCTGAAAATGTCCTCAGACATTTTAGGATAAGTAACATCCAGACATATTGATCTTTATTCAGGCTTTGTACTACTTTTCTCAGCAAGCAGTCTCACTGACTTCCATGAAATTATTTTTTGAAATTTGTGTGCTGTTGAACAGGAGTGCAAATGACAAGAGGCCATTCCTAGGACCACAGGTTTTTTAAGGGTCTGGTTCATGTTTTTGTGTGCCCTTTTTTTTGTACAGTTTTGAAAGACTGCTAGGCTAGGAAAGATTAAGTGGTAAAACTCATATTTCAAGATGACTCATCCTCTATGGTGCATTTTCAAAACCTCTGTATGCTAAAAAACAGGACAGAAACTGATAATAAGCAGGGAGAAAACAGGCAATAACAGCTTCATCAAATAAAGCCCCATTCAAATAAGACCCATGAAGTCATAGACCAAAAGCAAAAGATGTCCTTCTTCTGAAATATCAGTTAATTACAACAAAAACAAGAGACAGACCTGAAACATCTGCCCTAAATTGAAATTTAGAGTGTTGACATAATGTACATTACATATGCACTACAGCAGCCTCATCAAAAAAAAACCAGTGGGACACTGAGTGGAATTTACGCTCTGTGTAACACAGGGAGAGCTGAGATCTCACAAGGGCTGCAAATGAAAAAAGGCATGGAGCCATATCAAGTACACAGACTAGCTGTATCAACAAGTGAGAGAGCTGGAAGAATGTACGACAGGTAGGAGTCTCCTGCTTCCTCTCTCATGTGGAGTGTGAGGTCTCTTGAAAAGTGGTGTGCTGAGGTTACCCATACCTGTGTGTGCTGTATAACAATGGGGCGAGCTGGGCTGGTGACAGTAGAGTTTTCAATTACTGCATAGAAAGGAAGAGCAGGAGAAGGGATGGTTCTTGCTGGGGAACTAAAAAAAACGGACAGAGTGGGCAATGGAGGAGAGACTATAGATTTAAATGAATATTTGGGAGCTGCATACTGAGACATGTAATGGCATATGACTTGGACGAGACTTGATTTGTGAGATATGGGTTTCTGAAGCTTTCAGATGAGGTGAGCTCACTTGTAAAAGTAGACTTGCCTATGTCTTTTACTGCTGAACCCTGGGGTGTCGCCAGCTATTTTCTTCTGGAAGGAACAAAAGTTCCTCTGGTCCAAATCGTCTAGTTAGGATGCATTGGCCCAGATTACAAGCAGCTTGTGTCCTGCTGTGCTGTGGGTCCTTGATGGTAGCTGTTTGAGAGGAGAATAATTCAGAAATTTGAGAATCAGCTGAGCCAAAGGCATCAAAACCCATGGAGCACATCACTTTTAGCTAGTAAGTAACAGAAATTTCATGCGCTGAAATTCTGTATATAATTAGGACAGATCAAGAAGGTAACAGTTGGTATGATGTGTGCTACAGGAGATCAAAGAAGCTCCAAGGTTAGAGTAGACAGACTGAATTTCACCTCTGTATAGATTAACAGATAATAAAATTTAAAACTCCTGTAGGTGGCTGCTTCTTGAAATAGCTAGTTAGAGAAGCCATAAAAAGGAGAAGCACCTCTGGATTTATGCATGAGGGACTGTTTTAAAACTCTCCTCCTGAAGGGCAGTCAAATGCAACATTCTTGTAGGAGTGAAAAAGCCTCCATGAAAAACAACTTAATCAAAACAAGGAAATCTATAAAAGGAAAATAAAAATGAACAATCCAAGACTGCTAATGGCAAGCTTAAGGTTTATAGACTGCATATTAGACATTCAGAGAAGATGCATTTCTCTGTTCAAAATTATTCAAGCAATGCAATTAAGCTAGCAACAACAACAAAAAAATCTATTTAAACAACCAAAAGAAACTCACTGAAAATCAGAAGTTATTTCTGAGGATAATAAAAAAGAGTATAAATTGTGACAGATTCCAGAGAGTCGTAGTCTTAATAATAAATACACATATTTTAAGGAATAATAAAATACTTTGCTGAATACTTAGAAGTTGCTAAGACGTACTTTTTCAGATAATTCAGAATCAAACAGAGTGCTAGAGGTTCAAATGAAGTAGGAGTTAAATATGGTTTAGGTGTAATCAAGTTATAAATGGACATCTCAAGAAAGAAAGGGACACAGCAGAGAAGCTATATTAATTCTTTTTACCAATGAGTAGAATAGCTCAGGGAATTTCCCACTTGGGAGTCTTCATTCATGGGGACAAGTCAGAAGAACTGCCTCAAACAGAAGTGTCAGGTTTAAAGCAAGCTGATAAATGCAGAATCAAAATTTGTCAGGCATATAGCATGTTTATCCATGGCTTCAGGATGAGTTCAGTAGTTGAAAATTGAGCTGCCTGAGGCATTAAATGTAGCTTACAATATTTTTTAAAATAGACATTAGTATTAAATAGACACTGTTTATCCAAAAGAAAGACAGGGTGTTCTAGGAAACTGGAATCAGAAGGTCTGGTGATTTCTGGTGATTAGAAGGTCTGGTCTGGTGATTTTCCCCGGAAATCACTAGAACTACAATAAAGGATTTATACCATTTCTGAAATGTGGCAAAAATGGGCAAAACTCAAGACTAGGGGTTTTATGTAGAGGACACTCTGCCTTATGAATCTTTTTGAAGGATTAAATGAATATGTGAACAAAGGCTCATTTGATTAATATTGTATTTTGATTTTCAAAAGCTTTTGACAAGATCTTTTACCAAAATCCACAAAAGAAAGTGTAATAGGATAAGGAGAAAAGGTTCTTTCATGACTTAGTTCTTGGTTAAAAGAGTAAATGGACCATTTTCACTGTGATGATCAATATGAACTCCTGAAAATATTCATATTTAACCTGGAGAAGGGATAAGTAGGAAGGTGACAAAGTTAGCAAGTACAAAATCTTTCAGCATAAAAAAATGAAAGAACTGCAAAATGTTCAGAAGGATCTCAAGATAGTGAGTGGCTGGGTAGTAAAATAAATGATGAATTTTTATAGCAAATACAGGAAGAGTAGAACACTGAAAAAAGTAGTTCTACTTGTACAGTGATCACAGTGATTTCTGAATTAGGCACTATCGGTTGTGAAACAGCTCTTGGAATTACCTCCGACTGTGCCTCAGGTCTGTCAACTCAGTTCTGTCTCAGCAGTAGTCAAAAACATCAACAGGGCCTCAGGAAATATTGTTTTTTAAAACAACAACTAAAAATAATAATCAGAAAAACTAGTCAAACCAATCTACACTATGCACTCCCTCTTTAAATAACTTATTAGAACTGCAAACAGTGCAGAGAAGGACAGCATAGGTTTTAGGTCATACCAAGCAGTTTCTGTGTAGAGATATTGAGTAGGCTTAGGAGTTTATGGCATATGAATTAAAAATGTCAGGTATGATATGATAGATGTATACTGAAATCACAGATTGCATGGATAAAGTGAATGGTTACTTGCTCTTTTCTATGATATGACAGTTAGATAGAGATTTCTATGGTATGGCAATAAATAGAGATTTAACACCTATCAGTGTTTTCTTTCACACTATGCAAGGCTAAATGTGAAATTCCCGGCTAGGGAGTCTTATGGATTCTAGAAGTAAAAGCATGTTGAAAGGCCTTTAGATGAATTAATGGAATAGAAGGTTTTCAGGGACTGTTAGATGCAAGGAAGTAGGGATATGTTTCGATTTTCAAGATTTCTAATATGCACATTTCTGGAAACTCAGAATTCAAATCACTGTATACTTGCCCTATTTTTACGTTGTTCATTCTAGCCTCTCTCAGATGACTCTGAGTTATAGACGGTGGTGTGAGCAACAGTAAACACCCCCTTATGTTAAACCTTCCAAAGGTGTTGCTTTGAGCACTCTAACACACATATCTGACAATAAGAATGACAAATGGAATATATCTCATGTTTTCTCCTCTTCCCGTAGATTTGTTGCCTGGTTTCTGTCACTGCAAGACTGGCTATGCAGGAGAAAGCTGCAATCGATGTGCCTTGGGTTATACAGGATATCCTGAGTGCCTGCCCTGCAACTGCTCCCTTGAGGGCAGTGAAAATGACGACCCCTGCATAGGTCCCTGCATCTGCAAGGTATGGATGTCGAATTCTTCTGAGCCACAGAAAGATACTAACGATACTGAAAGACTGCATTAATGCTCTTTTATTATGCCAGAGTATTCCACTGTTCTACCTAGCTGTGTTAGTATCTATGTTAGCCACTTCTCACAGAACACTTGTTCTGGGTCCTACAAAATCCTACATGGTCTTGTGTCATCTCTGAACTCACTGCAATCAACATACTTATCTAGGAGCCTACTGCCAGTCATGCCAGTCCTTAGAAATCATTAATGAAGGGATACTTACAAAGCCTGTGAATCATTTGTTTCAAACTCCAGCCTCATCTACTCAGAAACTCTATGTTTACAGTATTGTGGATTCTAAAACACTAAATGTAAATTCAAAAAGAGAAAATGAGGTGAACTGATGATCTATTAAAACCAGAAAGTTGCCTTTAGGAGTAGTCATTAGGGATATATGACATTCTTTCCTGCCTTGGGATGGTTGTTCAGAAATGTCTAAAAAACCAAAATCTATATTTTCTGTAGGATGAATTTCTTAATTTCTGGGAAGAAAATTTAAGAGGGTTTTTCTCTGTGTGCCATTGGGTAACTCCCTCAAACTATATCTTGATATTTTATTGAAATGAAAAACATTCTAAAGCACATGGATCCACTTATAAAATACCCAGCTATGGGAAAGGCTTTAGAAATGGTTGTGCTTCATAAATCACAGTCTAATAAGTGACCATCAGTATGCCCAAAGGACAGCTTACTGTACTGGGGATCAATTTTTCTGTACTGTACTTGTGGGAATTCCCTTCCAAAATTTACTTAATAGAATTAGTCACAAATGAGAATTTAAAAGTACTCACATGACATTCTTAAATACAGGAATATACAAAAAATGCTTCGATCTCATGCTGCAGACACACACAAAGCTCTGGTTTGACAGCTGAATAGCACTGAAATTTACTCAGAGAATTAACCTTGTCCTCACTTTATGTAACAGCCACATGCTCTCTGTCAGAAATAAAATCATCCATATCACATTTCTAATTACTTACCCATCAAGTCTAGAAGATCATAAGAGGGTGATTTTGCTATGTTCTGGCTTGGAATGGAGCTTTGATGAAGATGTATTATGCTAAATACCAAATAAATACTGCTTAATGATTCTTATGATGTTACTCATGTAAAGCCAAACTGACCTGTTAGTACATGCAGACCAAAATGAACAAATAAGGAACAAAAATAATTGTTCCTATCCCAGAGAGTTCTCATTATATGCACTTTTCCCTCAGTGTTCCTCTTTTGTCTTCTTTGTGCTCCTCAAATCCCTTTTTAAGTGGGAGAAAAATGATGCCTTTTGTAGATTGCTGAGATACAGATACATACACATTTAATTTCACTAGCAATCTTCAAATTCAAATCAAAGCAGAATATGGTCAAAGGGACACTGAAATCATCAGATTAGTTATGCTCCATATGAAGAATAAAGTGGGATGTCTGGTTAATAGCAGGTCTTAGGAAAATGCTTCCCTTCTTTTAATCACATCTTTCAATTACCCATGATGAGCTGTAAATTTGCTAAAGATAGTTTTCTTCTAAAGGAAGTCGCTGAAAAGCAGTCCTAACTGTAAGCAGCAAAATGCAAAAAAGTGGGTGTTAGATTATTATCTTTACCACATTAACTAGAGTAAATTAAAATACAGAAAGGAGGGGGGCTACTATAAATGCCTTTTTTCAGCAATTCTTGCAACTTTATGAAGGTATATGGTCAAAGTATCATCTTTGGATAGCTTAATAATGCACTGAAAAGTATTAAGAAATACATGGGGTTATAGAAACATTGTTTTATTTGCTGAAGGGTAGGTTAGATCTCCTTTCAAACTCTTGAGTTTTATTTATCTATTATTCACTGAATTTGCTGCCTACTCAATGGAGTTCTACAGGTTTTACTCACAGTGACATTTGCGATTGCAGAGTGGGCAACTTTGCCTTTAAACACGTTTGGTTTGCAGCTCTCTTCTTATTTTCCTCTTCCCACTCTGCACACACCAAGCACATCAACATGGTATGAAACTTTTGGGACCAGTGTTCATAATTGTGGTTTCTTAAATAATGGATGAGAGTATCTCTGTGCCTAGGTGTTGCCCACGTTATTATTCACATGAAGCATGAGTAACCAGTTGATTTTGACATACCCGTGGTAGTAATATGCATTGATTAATCCCAAGATTTCTTGTGAAAGGGTAAAATTGCCAGTCTTGAGATGATTGAGATGTTGGAGTTAAATGTAATTGACTTATAACCTTTAGCTTTAATAAAGATATTTGTGGTTTGTTTAATAGTCTGTATTGTATTATATTATTGAAGAGGAGCATAGAGACAGAGCATAGATACTTTGCTACACATATTGTTACTGTATAATTAGTGGTGAAAACATTCTTACATTTTCATGGTATCTCCCTTTTTGCAGGTTGTTGCCCTTTTCTGCATACCTATTTTCTCATAATTCAAGTGTGCTATGCTTTCTCCCCATACCTCTACCTGCTTTGCCCTGTTTTTGCCAGGTTTGCTATATCTTATCCAGGAGGCTATCAAATGGCTTTCAGTAAATTTACTTCAGAGCTGTGTATTTTGAGCTATCCTAGACTACACAGTGTAGGCAGGGTTTTTATAATGTCTTCAGTCTCTGCTGATGTAGAACCAACAGTTCAGTCCTGTTTCCACAGAGTGCTGTCTCCAGGGTTAAAGAGACTCTGCATAATTCCTCTCAAAGGGGAAGAATTTTCTGAGCTCTGTTGGGGAAAATACTGAATTACTGAGCCAGCACCACATCATGAGCCTCCTTCCACAGACTCTGTGTAGAAAAGGTAGCTTTAATTTTGCCTATAGGGCAAATTGATTTATAGTGTAAAATAGTAGGATTTAATGCACAACATAAGCTTTCTATGAAAAATATAATTACAAAATGCTAACTTTAGAATAGCTCATGTATATTTAGTGTCTGTCTTCCTGCAGGGGAAGAGTTTCCAAACCTGGCAGCATGGCTGGCAAACACATGTAGTTATGGAAAGAAGAGGTGCAGCCCTTTTTGCACTTGTATTTATCCTGAATTCAGCTATTAATGACAGATGTCTGAAAAACTCATACTCTGAGTGATTAGTATGACTACTGCCATGTATCTGTAGTTTGCATCAGCTGGATGTGCATGGATTTTGTCGGCCCTACCTACATACTACAGTTGTTGAGGTCATAACATTGTGCCATTCTTCCTTCCCCTCTGAGACTCTCAAGTGTAAAGGATATAAATTAGATTATTAGCTGAAATTAAGTATGTCCATTCATAGAGATGAAAAATGACAATTCTTTTAATGTCCAAATTCCATGTCCCATTATTTACATGCATCCACATAGCACCTTTTACAGTATAAAGGATTTGCTACTAACATTCACAAATAAGAAAATCTTTCCTATAAATGTCTTCAGAGTCCTCCTGAAGAATAAAAGGCCAGCGATCTCTAATTCTTATCTATGGCAACTGAAGTAATACTCTAATGTGCCTTTCCAGGAACATGTTGAAGGAGAAAACTGTGACCGTTGCAAACCAGGTTTCTTCAATCTTCAGCAAAATAATCCCGAAGGCTGTGAGGAATGTTTCTGCTCTGGGAAAACAAACATCTGCAGACATTCTCCCTTTACCTACAGAACAGTAAGAAAAATCATACCATACCAGTACATGTCATTGCTTTGTGTTTTTTGTGTTGTCACTAACCATTGTCACTAGGTTTTTTCTTACTAGAAAATCATGTGTGCTCTTTATTTTTCATTTATCCAGAAGAAAATGCTTGTCTGCTTTGTCTCTCTTCTTTGTGAGAAAGTTCTGAAATAGAGCAATTAGAACAGTGAAAAGCACAAAAGAAGCTATAACAATAAAAAATGAAGCCATATCCACAGTCCTGGAATGTGAATACATAACCACTCCTGAGTTAAATGCACCTTATCCATAGGGCAATCTCTTTTACAGGTAATTATTAAATTTCTAGACCTGAAGTAATGAAGAATTTGGAAACACAACAGCTTCAGTAAGAAAAAGGAATGCCTTGCAGGGGGCATTTTAAATGCATTTCTTTTGTATGCTGCGTTCTTAGGAAAGGATGTGAGAGGGAGATGAACCTACTGTTCTTATTTGTACTGTAAAAAATGTCTTTAGACTGCAAATAGACTCTGAACTGTAAATTAGTTCTCAAAGCTCGGACACTGTTGCCACTGAAATGGATATTTGTTACATATTCATGCCTGCAGATTGAGTTTGGGAAAATGTGTTCCAGGTCTACTAGATCTTGATTTTGGCCATATTATTATGCTGGAAGTCTGCAAGTAACATCATGTATGTCTAATGTTCTCATTTACATGCCAGCAACTGGGAAATTTTCCATTCCATGGCTGAGCTCATTTATTGTTCTGCTTGTATCTGGGCTCCAGAGGCCATCTTAGTATGAACAGTGTGCTCTTCTCTGATGATTCATTTCTAGTTATGGTATTTCAGAAATTCAAGTTCTGGTGCTTTCCAGCACCAAAAAAGTATAAAAGTATAAAAAGTACATTTGGCCTTGTAAGTTGTTAGGTTTTAGAATTGAAAAACATTATAAATTATGCTGCCTACAGCAATCAGAAAATGTATATCCATTTGTCAGCTCATCTTCTGTACAATCTGTGACTGATATTATTTAAAAATACTTGCAAATACTGAAAACTTGCAAAATATTTTTATATATTCTTGCATGTATGTTTGAATGATGGAATTTCCTTCTTGCTCTGGACCATGAAGCACAGAATGCAAATACCTGTAGTTACATTAAACTGAGAAGTGATAATTCCCAGTCATATACAATAGTAAATGTTTGCTGTTATTCCATTGTGTTTTTCTTGGTTCTTACACTGCTATTAAACCTAATCAGTTTTTTTAAAAACAGGAGAATGAGAGGCTGTGACTGTTGAAATGATCAATGTCCTGATTCTTATTGTAATGTGGGTTATATTTATTTATTTATTTATTTTCCTATCATTTTAGATAGAAGATATGAATGGTTGGTATCTGACTGACTTACCAGGTCTCATCAGAATTATCCCCATGCAAAAGAGATTTGATGGGCATCAGCAGCTCAGCATCAGCAACGTGGCTGTGCAGAAAGTACTGCCACAGGTTTACTACTGGAGCGCACCCAGTTCTTATTTGGGCAACAAAGTAAGTGCGGGTGGTATTTGGCTAAACACTAATTTGATTTATTGAAAAACAAGGTAAGGCTTTGAAGGGGGGTGGTACCGAGGGAGGATAAAATTGGTTAGCTATTTGACAGGCAAAAAATTGCAAGCAGAAAGGAATCACCTATGTGGAGTATCCTTGTGAGGCAAAAAGTTAGGTAGACAAAATTGACTAAGTATCTTTAACCTTGAGCACTCTTTGGTCTGCTGTCAGGTCTTAGAGAAGTCCAGCTAGTTCACAGCATTGGTTTTTGAATGAACTACCTGGTGTGTGGTTCAGCTTGGCCTGTTCTCTTCCCACCTTGTCATCTGCTTTGAAAACCAGTTCCCTCATCTGCTTTTCAGAGATGCAGGTTGTGTATCAGATGTTGTGGGGGTTTATTCCAAAACGTTCATGTTTGTCAGGAAACTTGTGTGTGGGGAGCTCTCTGCACTGGAACTCAGAAAATGCTGTTGCAAGCTTTGTGACAGTTCTAATGCATGTATTTAAGTCTGCATGTATCTAAGCATGCATGTACACACATATTCACACCCCATAGGTTAATAGCAAATCCAAAATACTTTCATGAAAATCTCATTTTTTTCCAGAGAGTAGAATTGAAGACTGAATGAGTCTTAAATGTGAAGAAAGCTTAACAGCTTTCCATTTCCTATAACTCTGATCAGGCTAAAACTTATCAGAAATGGTAACACTGATGTATTTGAACACGTTTTCCTCTGTAGTCTCTTCAGGCTACTCAACTTCTTATTTATTTATTTATTTATTCGTTCCTGTTGGCTGAAAATCAGCATGACAGAAGGTAAGTGAGCACATTGAAACTAAATAGCATCATTCTGAAGAATTGGGCATCCTGTTCATGGCCTATGAATTGTTAAAGAGAGTCAAGCTCACTTAGCTGGGCAAGGGGGAGTTTTTTCTATAATATTGCATGTCTGGTGAACTTACCCTGAAATACAAACTGATACTTTTCCTTACAGAATTCCATCTTGTTTCCAGTCAGTGAGCGAAATAATGTAGGAATATGCACACATTATTTGAATGTGGAAGATATTTTTTCAGTGTAATTTGGAGGTCCTTTGTGGTTACTGTCAGATATTGCTGTATGAATGAAGCAATTTGCCTTAATAACTGAACCATATAAATTTTTGATACTACAATAACACTGAAAGCACTCAAATTACCACAGTACATCTTAACTGTCATGTTGCATCACGTAAACTATAGTCGTAATGACATGCCTAGGCCAGATGATTTATGCTATGGAAAGGGAAATGGAAATAGAATATTGAGAGTCCTTATTTGTAAACTCAATAAAACATTTCTCTAAATAGCTGAAACTGAATAAAACCAAATAGCTGAATCTAGATAAAAGCATCCTTTCTTGAGAATAACTGCTGGCTGTAGAGTAATTACTATGTCAAGGCATGCAAACTCTTTAAGAATTTTTGTCTTAAGAAAAAAGACAAAAAAAGATAGATAGAAAAATATTTAGGAAATCTTTTATCAAGATGTACACTTCTCTTATGGTTTATAAATCTTGTGTCACAGAAAGCTGCCTCTCCTTTATATTGCTAAAATTATTGCTCTTAAGTAATAGTCCCCAAAATAAAGTTGAGTAAAGAGAGGTAGTAAACATCCTGCATTTCCTAGTTTTCAAATATAGCTCAAAAACCTTATATAAAATAATTCTTTTAATATGAAGTTGGCATGTCCCACGTGTGCCTCTACAATGTTGACATATGTGTGCTATCTGCTTGTTTTACATCCATCTCCAGTTGCCTCTTTTGGAGGAAAAAAACATTATAAATAGGATGCCCCTGTGTAGCCTTCAGCTTTTTCTTTTTCCTCTGAATCTGGGTGACAGTAGGCTGTGTGATACTGGCCTTTGTCCGTGTCTCAAAGGAGACATTCTAAATAACAAGAGGCTGTAGATGGTACAGGATTCTTGTTTATGTCAGAGTGGGACAAAAACATGAGCAAATTACTTTAACAGTACTATCCCCTTTTAGGCTTCTAAATATATGTGCTGCTACCAGAACTTAAACTTTATTGTATAAATTCAGGTAATTTTTAAAAACCCCATATAATATGCATTTGAACTGAAAAATGAACAATGTTTTTGATGCAGAATACATTTGGGAGTAATTTGGAGGAATTTAATTTCTAGAAATAAAATACCTAGTGGATAACTTGAACGAACAGATTTAAAATGGCTAGTATTAAGTTTTTAGTAGGTATCATAAAGCAGTTTATATTCTTGGCTGCCTACCTTCTCATAGCCTACTGAACGAAGGATTGCAGCAATCATGAGGACTTGTGCTGTCTTAGACCTTCTAGTATCTGAAAAATTGCATTTTTCTAGAAACTCTAATTACATTTTAGGTATTTGAAAACCCCATTTTCTTTTAGTTAGCAGTTTCTTAAACTATTTTGAAAACGAATATCTAAGTTTCTTTTAAACATGTGTCCATGTTAAAATATTTTATTAATTTGTCTGAAAGTGTTATGAGTTATAGTATGATAACCTTTAATCAGAGCACTGAAAAGAAAGGATAAAATAAATTAAAAAATAGATACCAAACTCAACAGGATAATGTGAAATACTTGTTTCTTTAAAGTCAGTGCAGAAGGGTTAGGTGTATGTGGTATTTTGGAAGTCTAACATTACGTATATACTCTGCCTCTTTGATGCCTCATCAAAAAGCAATTTGATAATTTCTATGATGAGTAGAAGCTCCTTATAATTTGACAAAAGTAAACATGATATTCAACACATCTAAACATTTGACACCCCTCCATGGCACAAACATGAGAGGTGGCTGAGGCCACTTGAAATTCCATGCAGAAACCTCCATCTTTGGGTACATGCTTTAATTTTTTTTCTGCAGCTACAAGTTTTATCTTCCTTTCTCTGCCAATGCCCAGCTTTAATGTGAAGGTGGAGATTTACCTTGCCTTTTTCAGATGATTAGAGCCTTTGGTCAGCAGTTGCAGGTTAATTCAGTCCTTAGGTGGAGTTCATCTTAGAATTCAAATCTCTGGACATTGTTAGGTCTCAACACACAGCATGTCATACATCCCCTCCCACTCTTCCATCTGGGTTTTGAGCAGACACTAATGCTACCGTTACTCAAACTGCAAACAACATGATGGAAAGCCTAAACCACTTTTTCTCCAAACCACTATATGCATACTGACAGACTTGGATTGAGACATTTCTTGAATCCAACCCTGTTTTACAGGAATAATTTAAATTAGTTGTACCGCATGGTCTCATTCACTGTAAGCAAGGTTAATGTAAACTGATCCTTCATGACATCAGAGCATGTTGAAAATTAAAGCAAAAGATGTTTGAATGTTAAGCTTTGTTATCTCTTGGAAAAGTTCTTGGACATCACGTTTGTCAACTCCATAGACCTAATGATAGGCAGCCATAATGATAGGTACTGTTATTTCTCTGACTTCTAGTTAAAACCAGGACAGCAGCTGAAAGTTTTATGTAGCATCTGTGCATACAAAATGGAAAGGGGACTTTCTGACCCTGTCCCTTCATTTATTTTCCTGTTATTTTATAATTAGCTATTTCCTAATAACCTCTTTGCTGACTTCACTAAGTCACTTCTTTGAGTCGAGAAATGAAGACACTGTAATAAGCCTGTAGTCAATTCATACAATTTTTTAAAATCTGTCAGCCTTTTAAAAGTACTTCACTTGTGGAAAAGTAGATTGGGATAGAAAGAGCAGTTTGTTTTGTGACATTTTATTTGTTGCAGACTGCCTCCAATACCTCATAGGATTAAAAATTGAATTATAAAATAATCATAAACTAGGTCCTCATGGCTTTTATGTTTATTTCCTTACATTTGTTTTCGTTTCTTAGGAAATTCTGGTACAAAAGGCGGAATAATGCAAGCAAATTGCAGTCTATGGCTCCCAGGGGGGAAGGGATGGAGTTGAGACCCAAAACATAAAGAAGCGTAAATAATACAATAATCAGCTGGAACTGAAATGACAGGATCAATTGTCCTGAATTATGAATGCATCTAAGGCCAGAAAGCTTCATCTAGTGTTGTTGGTTTCATGGTTTCAAATCTCAAGATCTTGTTCCTAGGACATGATGCAGTTAAACAGACCCATAACTCCTTTACTTTTGATGCCTGCCTCAAAAAGGAAAGCAATCTGATACCTTTTGGTATAAATGGGTGAAATACAAGTAAAATTGTAGTTAGAAGCTACTGTTTTTACCATCAGTTGGTTTTGAAATTATTTGGCCTAATGAAAGTAATCTAGACTACACAATTCCAACACTCAGCTGTGTCAAATTCAGCCAACAGATTTTTTTAAGCATGTGTCTGTATTGCTTTTATTGTCAGGGAAGCAAGGTAGTGCAGCTTAGGTGGGCTGGTGTGATCTCCATTTGTGCACTCCATTGTGCATTGTGATCTCCATTGTGCATTTTGAGAGGGTAAGAAAACCCTCTCTTTCAGTTGGTTGTGTGGACAGTTTAGGCCATCAGTAGAAGATTTTGTTCCCTAATGAATATGGGTTTAAGCAGGTCACCCTTTAGTAACCTAATGGTAGTGCTTGAAGTATCTGCTCACTGTGTGATGGTAAGGCCAGTACTTCGTGATGAATTTGCCTTTTTTATACCCTCTGCACATGAAAGTGTCAGCACCAGTTTTGAATGTGTAGCAAAGCACATCTCCAGGCTTGCAACAGAGTAGGGAATGTGATCCTCATCCTCAAGTGTAAGGCATAACATAACAAAACCAATTTTGTAGGGACATTTAATGATTCTTAATATATTGTATGAGTAGGATAAAATAGTTGGGTTATATGCATGTTGTCCATAGCTATAAAAGGAACAGTAATAGGCATCAGCAGTACATAGTATGCAAGAAATGTCCTTCAACACCTCTGAAGTTATTCACAGTTGCTGCAAATTTCAGGTTTTTTTAAATAGTCAACAGCCAACTCATGGCAGAAAATTAAAACTATGTCGTTAAACCTAAATTTAAAATAAATTTTGTGAAGACAGCTACTTCAGTATCTTTTGTCTTTAATTTTGGAATGCATTCTTCTAAGAAAAAGATAGTTTAATTTATTGATGTTTTTAGTTTCATAACAAGTAGCACTAAACTGATCTAAATAATGCTGTTTTATTTTAAATCACAATCTAAACTGGCCTGACCAAAACCAAGTCACCATGGTGATCAGACTCAATCAACAGCACGAAGTTGTCTTCAGTTTACACCAAATGTGCAGTTTATTTTATTAGCACTTATTTCAATATAGTTTCTAAAAATTGAGATAATAGGCAGAGTCAGATATGAAGAAGATGAGACAAACAGAGCAGACATCCAAGAGAAGAGCAAAACATGTTAAGGATTTGAACCACATTTGACTGATGCTTTCTGTAAGTTTACTTAATTTGTATTTCATGATTTGGTTTAGATTCTTTATTTTTCTTGAAATATTCTTGCAGCTTGGCACTATGAAGTGGACAGGGGTAGGTCTCTGCATTCTTTCACAGCTGTGGCTTGCCAAATTTGGCTTGATCCCCAGTAAAAAGTGCAACAATATTAGTACTGTCCTACTTGGGGCTCAGCTACCCATGACTGTAAAGAACCACCAAGAGATAAGTAAATTTTGCACACTTTGTTCCTCGTTAATGCTTTTAATGATGCTTGGGTAGCCTGTTGGGACGGTTCAAGTACAACCATTATTGTGATTACAAGGAAACTAAGGATGCCCAGTAGACTGTTACAGCCTCTTTGCGCCTTGGAAATGGGTTGAAACAGGGCTCAGACTCTGCCTAGCTGAGCCCACTGACTGCAGTATTTCATGTATCCCATGTTACATTTAATTTCTTAGTGCTAAAATGATCTTACACTACCCTAGATAAAAGAGGAAATTTACTGTCGGTGAAATTATTTCATAAATCTCAAGTGTCCTTTGTGTTACCTGCTTACCCAAGTCTGCCTTAAAGGCAAGGGTTTCAATCAATAGAGGCAGTTGAAAAATGGAGAAACAAGCAGAAAATAAAGCAGTTTCACAAAAGAAGGGAAGTGAATGCTAGAGAGAGAACACTGAGGGGTGATAGGAAATAATGAAGAAGGAAGTAAATTGGGGGAATATGCTTTCCAGCTTACAAAGTCTTACTCTTTGATTTCCTTGATCTCAAATACTAAAATAATGAAGGATCTGAAAAAAAACAGAAGAAAAAGAAAAAAGGGCTTTGACTTGGGAAGAATTTATATATCTGGTGGTTTGTACTGAGGGCTAATCACCATGCAAAGATACATGGTGATGACAATTCCCTAGCTAGAGATAGCTAAATTGAATAGTGGTTGCTTAACAACTGCCAAGGAAAACTGAAATTTATGAAAGGGAAGATACATAGGGGTTTTGTTCTTCTTATATTTCATTCCTCTTATATACATTTCTCTGCATGCTAAGTACTTCATCAGCAAATAAGTGTTTGCTTTGAAAACTATATTTAGAGTTCCTTGCTCATCACAGAGTACCTGTAAGTAAAGTGTTTAATCAAGTTTTACTCACTTAATCAGAGAGAATTTATAGTCCAAACATCTAGTTCATATTGGGTTACACAGGAGCACGATGAAGGAATTTATGCCCATCACCAAAAGGTATACTTGAGAACTACTGAAAAGTCATTTTCAAAATATTGAGAGCCATAAAGAGGTAGTTTTGTGTTTAGTTTCCAGATTTCCCTTTATGAATAAATAAACTGCAATTTCTGTTTGATTTACCAGCCCCCCCCAAATTTACTTCAAATTTAAATCATTTACAAAATCTTGAAATAGAATGTAATTGAAATAGTTGAATTTATATAACTCATTAGTAACAACACTGCATGATGCCACTGAGCTTTAGTTTTGTAATTTTGTGGTGTTCAATTTTGATTTCCACATCAAAAAGGCAGTATGCGGCAGGGCAGAAATACTGAGAATTTCTGATGGTGCACAAGGGAAACAGCCTTCAGCACAAACCATTTGTTGTATTTTCAATCTGTGCTATATTGTTTTTGAAGTGTGATGTGCTCAGTAGCATCTGACAATCTCAAAATTGTCTTTACATGCAGCTTCTCTACAAGATGGATAAATTCTGTTGTTTCCATTTTACATATAGGAATTAGCCTTGCTGTTCTGTGCCTGTCCTTAAAAACTGAGTTCTGGTGCCTAAACTTGATTGACACACTACCTTGTGTCATTAAGAAGTTTTAAAACCAAACAGGTGTAGCACAGGCGCCCAAATCCAGGTTAATCACCCATGTACACATGCAATTAGGAACTCTGTGTGTGTGGATTTATGGAGCTCATATTTTATTGTATGGGTGTTATGGGAATTTTTAATCAATTCACGGATCTGGGAGACCTAATCCAAGTAACTTGATTAACTGCAATTTATATCTATTGTCATTAACAAAAAGGTGTATTTGTAAAACAAAATATTGGCAGGAGTCATTGATTTTGAAAACAAAAAGCAGTGTTACTAACAAGAGTACAGAAGATGTAAAGGTGGTATAAATGGTTGAAAGTTACACAAATTCAATTAAGACATCATTAGTGAAAGAAAACCCAAGCTGATATTCAAAGTGTACACAGTAATGCTTTTAAAATTTATTTTGTGTTAGTTTATGGGAAGCAGTTTATCATTATGGCTGTGATAAACAGCCAAGGAATTGAATAGTGAAATGGTAACCAGAACTGACAAGTAAGTAGCACAATAGTGATCAGAAGCTTGAATTATTTGCTTAGTTTAACCTGTGTTTTCATAGAGTCATCATTCTAAGCATATTAATACCGAGTATCATGCTTTGATCTAATACCTGAACAGAGTATGAAGCATCCTTTAAATCCTATAGATCCTGTGTCTCTTGTACACTATTCCATATCTCATCTACCCTGACTGCTCTGAATGGACTCATACTGCTTTGTTAAATCTCTAGAAGGCAAAATGAGATCTATTACTTAACATTCCTATTAAGTTTGCATACTGTAAAATGATCTTTAATAGAATAGAATGATGGCAGAAGAGATTTTATTTTCCAGAGAGAGATCCTAGCTTAATACAATAGATTTCTTTAGAAAGTGGGAATTTTAACTATTCAGTAAGTTTCTAGAAGTATGGATTGCCATAACTATAGAATAAATTTGTATTTGTCTTCTTGCACCCAAGATACAAAAGGGTTAAGACCTCAATATTTGGCATATGGAAGGGATAATCATGTGCTAGAACCCTAATCTGAGCTGCAATGAATTATTAAACGAGTGGTTTGTTGGATGATGGAATATTACCTGCAAAGCACTGCTTGTCTCCTAGAGGCACATCCAGAGCTAACTGAATTGAGCCAATTAGGCTGACTGTCTCTTCAATGTGTTGTGACCTATCAATGGTAATAGCTTATTGTGATGATAAATGAACCCATCTCTCAAACTGAAGCCTGAGTACACACTTCAGCAGTTTCCCTGAATCATAGGGCCATTACCTATCAACTTCAGATTGACAGGAGTGGCAGCAGCGAGAGCGGATGGCATGCATGAGTAGAGACAGATGATTGTTTTACCCAAATGAATGGATTTAGACTTATTTTTGGTGAGGTTGTTTTCTGGTTTTCTTGATTTTTTTAATGGGCCTGGCTTAACATTCCATATTTTGCTAGAATCTTTATGACAATACATGGCAGTACCTGTCTCCTGAGATGGCTGGATGAATTTGATTGGTATCTACATACCTTTTCAGGCACTCTGTGTTGTGATACCAGTTAATCTTTTTTTCTTTTTTTTTTTGTCTGATTGCAGAGTGTGATGTATGTTTGGTCCTCTTAGCTCTATCACTGTATTTTCTAGAGCTAGCTTCCTCAGAAAAATGGGCAAGATAAAAGAACTGTAACATTATCAATATTTTTCATTATTTTATTACAAGTTTTTGAAGCTGTAAGTATCAAACATCATGAAATACTTGACACTTCTGGATCAATTCCTTGGCTAGTTTAATTCTTTTTAGAGACAGGAAAATTTTTCACAGTGAAGGCAGTCATTTTAACAACTTTCTGTGTCAGTTTTCCTCTAGGCATTTTTTGTTATGTTGAAGATTTCAAGTGTGTTTTATTAATTAAAAATAACAGTGCCAGAGATACATTCCTTCAGTTTAACATCCTAAAAGATGATTTTGGTTATGATTCAGTTTTTAAAATGAAATTGCAGACGAGAAATGGCTTTATATATTCCTGAACCACATCTCAGTTATCTGTAAGATAGCTCCAGCGTGCTCTGAAGGTGGGACCTGGAGTGAATAGTGCTTTAAATGAAAGACTTTAGGCTGTGCAATTAGCCAGTCAGTACAGTAATCCTCTCCATAGCCATGCATCTCTTACTCACTGTGTCCTGTACCAGAAGGTTTCCTTACACGTGTCCAGGTGAGCTCTCCCTCACTGCAGCACATACTTGACCATGCAGTTACTAAGGCAAAACTTAAAACAATTCTAAGTTTGCTTTGCCATGAACTACGTAGCTTGTTAGCAGAAATATTAATGGACATAAATATGGTGCATAGTAATCTGTAGTTTTCTATCAATATTGTGTCTTATGTGCTCCAGAAAAACCATAACACAGTATTTCATTTACTTTGAAGTTATTTGTAGCTCAGATGATCAAAGTCTGTCATAGCAGAGAAGAACTTTTTCTTCTTACATATTTTAAATTGAATGCAACAATACAGAGCTGTACATATATCTAGTAATTGTAAATGCTTGCCAAGTTAAAAAAAACCAAAAACAAAAACAGATAGAAAGGTTAAAAAAGTGAAATGAAAAAGGAAATAATAGATCGGTATTCTGTTCTGATTAGGTATGGAAAGTAGACTTCCTAACTTAATAAACCTAAGCAGTCTAAAGTAATAAAACTGGTGGACCAAAGCCGCATTTTTTAACTTAGAAAGTAGATTAGGAACAACAGATGCCTATGAAGCTAATCAAATAAATAGATACATTGTTTGGTCAGCTGTGTCTTATTACTTTAATGTGTGAGCTAATTCTGTTTAGTCTGCTGTGATGAAAAGTTATTTTTGAGAAAGAACTTTCTACAGTTTTTTTTGCCGAGTTTCATCTTCTGTGCTATGCAGCCCAGTGAATTTTTCTTCTTTCACAGATGATGTATTAGCTCAGTTAGGTAGATGCACAGAAATCCAGTTTTGTCACTGTTCTGTGTATTTTATTTTATATCAAATAGGTGATAAGTATACCTGTACATTTGAATAAAAATCACTTTATACATGCATCTCATCTGTTAAACAAAGATATTAATGTGTAACACAAAGGATGAAAGAGAATAAAAATTTCCACATGAAATTAAAAAACACAGAAAATTAAATAAAAGAATGATCAGGGCAACTTTTCTCAAAAACCTCTCAAGCTTTTACATTAAAGCTAGCTGACAATGGTTCGTTAAAATATTGCTTTGGCTTTTTTCATTAAACATTCTCAAGTTTTCCATTAGAAACATCACAGAGAGATACTTTGTTTCTGAGTTTGGAAAGTGTGATCTTCTTTGGCATTAATGGAGTTGCTCAGTAACTGCAGTGTGCCTTTGAAGAAATGTCACTGCAATTTTCTTCCTTTGTTTCTGAAAAGATACTTGCAGTAGTAGAAAAACATAACATTTTGGACAAACCTAACAAATTGGAGTTGTTTATCCTAGAGAAAAAGCTCAGGAGACCTTACTGCTCCCTGTAACTACATTAAAGGAGGATGTAAACAGGTGGCCATGGGTCTTTTTTCCCAGGTAACATGCGACAGGACAAAGAGCATCAAGCTGTGCCAAAGGAGGTGTTGATTAGATATTTGGAAATATTTCTTCACTGAAAGAGTGGTCTAGCATTGGAACAAACTACCCAGGGAAGCAGTGGAATCACTATCCTTGGAAATGTTCAAAAACATGTAGATGGGGTGATTAGAGACATGGTTTAGTGGTGTACCTGGCAGCATTACATTGATGAACAATCTTCTTCGCAGAGGTCTTTTCAAACCTTAATGGTTCCAGGATAACTCAAAATCTCTTATTTTCATCATAAGTATGATCAAGTAGACGATTCTGTCTGTAAATCACCAGACTCATTACCAGGCCTTCCCAGAGCTCCATGAAACAAAACAGTGTTTTACCTGCAATATTCAAGGAAAAGAAATGATAGCTGAAAAGATTTTGGATAGGCAAAAGAGCTCTCGAAATCTCAAAGTGTCTCTTGACTGTCCCTGCACTGTCTCAAATTTGAATCAAATACAAGTGCATTCACCATTCAAGGGCGGCCTCATCGGACTGTGAAACCTGTTTGAAAATGTACAACACAACACAGTTCTTAATTCAATTTACTGAGTTACAAATCCAATGTTTTTCTGAAAGTTATGGGCAAAATTGAACTGATATAAAAAAAAAAGAAAAAAGCTTCCAAACTTTCAATGCAAATTTTTGTGGGGGAAAAAAATTTATGAGGTTTACATTCTTTATTTTAAATAATGAAATCAACATCTTTTCACCTAATTTATGTGTGTCTATAAATATTATTACTGGCTACAGTGTGCTTTCAGTCTGCCATTTATATACTTGGCTGTCTATGAGAGTATTATTCTAGGCAAATATGAATAGCTTAGCTTGAGCTGCTTTTCCTGTAAATCGTTATTTAGGTTCTTTGTCTACTTTGTTTCCCACTACTGTGAAGATTTTTTTATATACTTGTTTTTGAGAAGTAAGATAATTCTGGGCAGTTATCTGTAGATGCATTGTACAGAGAAATAACTTTACTCTGATCACATTATATGTTCCAAAATGTAATGCACCTTTGACTTCCTCTCAAAATTTTTACATGATAGTCCTTTCAGGCTGTCTTTTGGTATTTTGTATGGCTAAACGCTGCATTTAGAAAATGGTTGTTCTATAGATCTGTGAAATATTTCATGACAAGCAGCTAAAGTAAAAACTTATAGTAGATCCATAAAAACATATTCCTTTGTTTTCTTCAAAAGATTTCTGGTGTTTTTAACCCAGAAAATCTAATTTAAATTCTTATCTAGGTTTCCTGTATGTATTTTGCATGTTTTATTTTTGATTTCCATTTAAAATTTGCTAATTTGCATCCATGTATGCATTAAAGATATTTAGAATATGTAGTGATATTCTGTGCTGCAACACAGCAGAAGACTGTATTTTTTAAAAACAAAAATTTGGGCCAATTTGAATATATCCAGAGCTTTTTGAATTGAAGATGATAGATTATTTCCTTAGTAACTTTATGAAATTTTTCTTGTGTTTGAAGGGAAAGCCTTAGTCTAAAGAGATTTTCATCTGACCTATTGAAGTCCTTCTGACATTTCTACATGATGAGTTTAGTTTTATATGCAAATATGAAAGTCTTCAGAGAGCTGAAAACCCACTCTTTCATTCACTGTTTAGGTACCTGAGATTGTTATGCAATGCTCAGAACAGCAGCAGAAATAACAGCAGAACAAATAAAAGTGGCTACAGTCAACTGTGTCTTTGAAAATAGTGTCCCAGGGTTTCTTGCCTGTTAACAGCATGCTGCTTTCTAACATGGGAAAGCCCAGTTTTCATAAATACTACAGCCTGTATGCTATTCCTGCAGCATTTCACAAAGCACTGAAAATGCTGGCTATTTACTGAAATGTCTTCACTTTGCTTGACGAATGTGGTGAATTTAAGCTTACAATTCAGGATTTATTTTGCTCTAGGCAGGTAGTGACTACCACTTTAAAATAAGTGGATGTTAATTAATGCTTGAATGCAGCAGATATTATATTGGATAATGTGGACACAAATTCACCTTATTAATGAAAAGATCTATCATAATGAGTATATTGCCATCTTGCTGAATTATGATGGAATTCTTATGGAAGGATAAATGACATCCATTTTAAAACCTAATGGGTATCATTATGGTCGGTGTTAAAACAATGAATACCAAGTGAATGAGTAATAGGAGGGACACTAAAACTAAATTTTATTCATTAATTTGGTCGGTAAAAATGTGTAATCAGTACCACAGATGTATGTACACATCCTAGTTGACTGTGCATGTGCTTTGGGCAATCTGGGACCTTCAGGAAAATTTGACCAGAGTGGCAAAAGCATTCTTAACCACTTCACTAGAAATACATATATATGGTTTATGTAAAATACTGAAAGTAGGGAAAAAAATAGCCTGAATACTGCCCAAAAGGCCATAAACAGTTTATTTTCTTCTCTGACAAAGAATCTTAAATAGAAATCCCAGCAGTATGGCAATAGCAATTAAGCAAACATTTTGTAATTGGGGTGTGCTTTATTATCCTGACTATGTGAACAGAAATGGGAATACTCAGTGACTTGAGGTACCCTGATGAGTACATCTGCTTGGGACACCACTCAGCATCCCATTAGGAGCCAGCATAAAACCACCCCATCATGCAGGGAGCTCCAACTGCGAGTACATGGCATGTTCACTGATCTCAAACTTCCCAAGGTTCTTACAGTTGTCCATAGGGCTGCTTTGGAATCGTAAGCTCTATGAGGGCTTTTAGTAGTATGAGGGCTTTTTCTCTTTATTAATTAATAAGTGAACTTATTTATTTATTCCTTGTTAGTTTTTGTGTCAGCTCACCACAGGGAAATTCAAATTGCTGCAAGTTTTAGAAACAATTATGTTGTTAAAACGTGGTCTAAAAATATCACATGAGCCTGCTGAATTCTTTGTTTTTAGGGAGGGAAGAAAGGAAAAGGTGGAATTCAGAAGGGGATTGTAACTAGGAAGAGTGTAAATCCATGTTTACATGTGATCTAATTCTCATCTGGCCAACTAGCAAGAAAATGAAGAGTAGTTTTAAGTACATGTCTTTTTTGTGGGCAATTTTTTGTATCTTTAGATTACTAAGGCAAAAATTCTCCCATTTGACCTCAGTTAGTATTGGGTATACTTACATATAGTTGTTATTTTATTACAGATCTTTGATCAGGATCTATATTAGGTATTCTGTGAATTAATATAAAGTATTCTGCAGTGGCTCTGAAGAACTTTCACCTGCAATACTGAAAGAAATGGAACCACAATCGGTAGTAAACCATTTAACTGCAAACAGGATTCACCCTGAAGATCTGAAGAAGAGTTTGTCCTGAGAGAGGGAAGATCACAGATTCAGGTTTAGAACAAGTCTTGCCAAGTAGTTTTGTTTTTTTCCTCAGAGAAAACAGGGAGATACATGTTAATACATTACCTTCTGAGTATGTAGCTATTACATTCATAAGGCACCAAAACAAAGGTTTATACTTCTCAGTTCTTTACAAAGAATCATAAACCATCAGTATATTTCTTAGGAAAAGACAAAGTTTGAGGATATAACAGTATCTAAACTGCACCAGAGGAAAGTCCAACCAGCCCAGCAGCCTCTTTATAATCAAAATGGCCAGTAAGTGCCAAGGGAAAAGTGTAAGCTGGTAACGATATAGTGATACTTCATCACATACTTCTGTAGCCTGGTTACCTCTGAACTCATGGAGATGTCTTTGGATATAATGGTCTTTATTCATCCTAACTGCGCATGGAAATTTTTATCACATGATAAATAAATAAAGGAAGGTTTTGTTTGAGACATCAAGTCTGGTTCTGTGTCTGATTTTGAGAGGTCCCTAAGAAATGGTTTATATGGGAAAATCTAGGAAAATCAAAATTCTGGCAATTCAGATAAGTGGCCTGGAGGCAAAATTACCTGTACTTCATAAAAGAACTGCAGGTGTTTGTCACGACAGCAAGGTGCAAACTATTGGTTGCTTCTCATCAGTCAGGCTATGCTGTAAATTCCTGTCTATTGCATTTGACACTCATCAGAAAGAAGGAAGATATTTTGTGATTATACTGTAGGAAAATCCTTTTAAATGTCTGCTTTTCAGGGATGAGTTATTCACATTATAATCTGCTAATTGTTTAAAACAATTTTGTTACCAGTGATTAGAATCTATATGTCCTTGGTATTAACACCTTAAGAATTTTTAAACATAACTTTGATTCAGGTTAGTATGAAAATAAATGAATGAACAACATACTCTTATCAATCTTCTAATTTATGTGTTTGTATCACACACTCCATTTTTGTACTGGAGTATATCAAAAGCAGTGAGCCCTGGAAGGTAATCTCAGCCAGTACTAAAACAGCTAAATAGGGTTGAAGAAGGGGAGGCAATAAATCAGATCAAGTAGAATCATAGGAGGATACAGAAAAAAGAATTAGTGGAACTACTTTTCAAGGCATATTCTAGTTTCTCTTGAGTGGGCCATGCAAGAAAAATAGTGGTACAAAAAATGCCTTTCCCAGCTTATAGTGTCTCAGTTTTATTGCAGGAATGAGGTCAATACTTCATTCTACAAAACCTGCTTTTTGCTAACCAAGAAAGTGAGTTTTGTGGGACAGCTAATAATAGAACATTATATGTGATCGTGCCCTCATTGTTTTTAGTCACCAGCTCCTCAGCTGTGGTGGAGCTGGTGACTAATACCAACCATACTTCTTTAAATATGCTCCAATTTATGATATTTTGCATACTATCAATGTAAATTATGAGGCAGAGAAGGCATACTTAATTTTCTAATGTCTTGTCCTAAAGCTTAATCTTTCTCTGGGCCATAGGAATGACAGTGTGTGTCCTCAAAGTAGAATTGTGGTTTTTGTTCTAAACTGCATACTGGTTCAGTAGCAACTCTGCATTGGTGCTGTCTTGTGTATTCTTGTAGGCACCACAAGTTACAGATGGCCAATTGTTGATTGATGAACATAGTTCCACTGAGTGACTGTTGCTGTTTCTTGTATAGTGGGATCCAGCATATAAATATCTAACAATTAATATAATCTTTAAGTTTTGTTGGTCATATCTTGTTTCACATGCCTGTTAAGTTGCTGATTAAGTCTTTTAGGTATTAAAACACATGAACTTGAAAACAAACCCCTTCATAGTAGAAATTACTGCTAGACCATTTTGACTAGAAATAAAGTCTTCACAAAAATGCTCAAAGGGAATTTTGGAGTTCCAGGAAAAAAAAAGAAAGAAAAAAAAAAGTCGCGACTTTGTGAGGCAAGTAAGCAAATAATTATGCAAAAATATGTGACACAGGTACCACAGCAAGTAACTCACTTCAGAGTTCCTCCTCCTTCCCAAATGTGCACTGCATTAGATTAGAGCTAGAAAAACAATCTGAGCTGAGAAATTCTCATGCTGTAGGGACTCAGGATTAGGTCCTGCTCCATCAGTCAATTCACTTAATAGTGTCTCATGCCTGAAGTTACATTATCCACTTTTCTGTCTTTTATAGAGTCCAGCTAAGCTAGATCAATATCCTGAGGAAATGTGGCTTTCTATTTTAGGATGACATTTTCATACTTGGCAGGATATTATCTTCATCAACATGTGTACAATATGGTAATAATATATGACTGTTTCTTAGTTTGGTAGAAGTCTTGCACAGTGTATTAGGGCTTACAACTATTACTTTAGACAATTTTAAATGCTCTTAAAGTACAATATACTTCCTCATTTTACTGTAAAATGATACTCTATTGAGTCGAGAGCCATAACTATACTGAAATGAGGGCCTAAGCACTTAATAATAATTTTTGTCATGAACTCCTCATTACAGTAGGCTGAAACTGAGGTAATAGAATGGTGCTTGGGTGAAAACTCAACATACAAAATTCTTTATTTAGCCATATGATGGCACTTGGATTTAACAAGTTTTAGATACACATGACTGAAAATGGAAACAAAAGTTTGCAAAGTAGTTTTTGAGCTACACTGTCAGTTATTGTTCACATGTCTGTTTTATTAATCTAGGAATTGCTCTGTTCTCTAGTTTTGAGGCCACTGGTATTACCATATTATTGAAACACCGTGCTCTTGAATTAAGAGAAAGTATTAAAGAGTGCTCAGGTAATGTGTAGTTTTGGATGACACAACATAAGGAGGATATGAAGCTACTAGAATGTGTCCAAAGGAGGGCAGCAAAGATGGTGAAGGGCTTTGAGCGGAAGCCATATGGAGAGCAGCTGAGGTCACTCAGTTTGGTCAGTCTGGAGAAGAGGAGACCGAGGAAAGACCTCATTGCAGTCTATATACATCTAGGTGAGTGTGCAAAAACTTCAAACCCCGTTAATTGTTTGGCAGGATGAGAGTCAGTAGAGAAAACTGTTGTAAACAATATAAACAGTTGTTATTTTCTGGCTCACCACACATTTTATCAAATGAACTTCCTCAATGGGAAATGCAGAAATCTTGCCAAATAATTAGGTCTGTTCTGGTGTGCTAAGTTCACAAGCCAATTTTTGATGACTCCCTATGTAACCGGAGGAGTGGCAAGTTCTTGCAGACAGCAATTCATAGCATTAACTTATGCTCTACAGGAATTTAGGGACACCCTCTGCTTCTCCACTGACAGTGGAGGAACACTGGGAATATCATCCCTAAAGCGAAATAAGGTATATAACATTAGATGGGGCTAGGGTCCCTGCAGTTACCAGTTTAACCTGAAATTATTCGGTTTAGGAAAACACTTTGAAAAGCTGACAAAAGCTTGATAAAAGGGACCAAATCCTGCCTCATTCATGAGAAGTACTGTAGCTTGTATTTTATGTTGGAAATCTCTTTGACAGTCTGCACTGGACAGTTTACTGTGCAGTTACACTTTTTTTTTACTTCACAATACAAAGGAAACTTAAATGCAGGAAGTCTCATTGTCCCTCTGGTATTAAATTTATGATAGGGGCCTGTACAGACAAGTTAGATATCCTGTGCAATAACTCCCAGATCTCCAATCAGGGAGACAGCTCACAAAAATAATAGCTTGTCATTTTTCACAATTACAAATGAAACTTAAGATACAGCGTCCTGTGTGTAACATAACTATAAGGAAACTACAGGCTGTATAATTTGTAAATAATGGTTTACACGTGACAGAAATGTTTATATATAAGTAATTCAAATGCTTGCATGTGACAGGTTATAAAACATCAGCTTTCCAAACTATAATCTTTTAAGTAAAAACACTTAATAATTTGTCTACATTGTTAGAATCAGCTCCTGATTGCAAAGGTCACTGCTCCATGCAGTCATGGCTGTATATTGTTCCAGCGGAAAATATAGTTGCTATTAATAAATATTTATTTATTTTAGCTTTCTGCATAAGAAGAAGCAACTGGAGACTTCTCAGCAGCAAATGACCAGTCAGTTATTTGTAGACTAAAGGGGTGTTTATTAAATAATTGCCCTAGTTCTACTGCTATGAACATGGTGTTGTAAATGTTCTGAGATAACTTTTAATGATCTAGGTCTGGTATTAATTACTGAATTCCCTGCCTCTCTAGTTTAGACTGCTTCCAATCATTGCACCCTGAATATAAAAAATATCAGTGCAATTATTCACTAACTTTGTATGATTTTGCACTAACTTGATGCTGGTACATCAATTAAAAAAATCTGATGAAAGCATTTGTGTATTAGACAAAAGCAATATAGAGAGTCAGCTTATCCAAATAAGGAGATAACTCAGTGAGTTGAGAAGCAGTTTTAATTGAATGGAAACACATGAGAAGAACCCTGAGTAAAAACAAGGTCATCCTGTGCGTAGATAAATTTCCAGGAAAACAATTACTTAACTTCTGTGGGATTTAATTTAAATTATATGTGCTGAAAGCTGCATAAATATTTGTGCCATTGAGGAGAGTGTGATTGTGATAGCAGTTCATATCCTGATGCATAGTCAATGCTTTCGTGCCCTCCTTTGAACCTTAGCATAAACTCTATAGTGTCCTGGGGGCCTGCCCTTACCAAGCAGAAACTATTGTTTTCTCAGAAAACAGCAAATTATAAGGTACTGTGGAGAGACCTGTGATTTATAGTAAGTAGCCAACTAACAGTCAGTTGTAGACCCACTTAAATTGCCTAGCTCAAATATTCATTCTGCTTGATGTTCCCACAGTTGCTTCTTCCCTACTGCAGCTAGATTTTTAATGTAAAAATGGGTAGTTGTAATTAGCACTGCAAATAACTCATGTGCATTCATTTTAAGGGTGAGAAGATATAACTGTGAATGAAGAGCAGGGATTCTGGCAATATGGAAATCATTCTCAAGTGTGTCTGGGTGATAGGGCCATTAAAAAGACTAGGAGAAAGGTAGTAGGAATTTATTGGGATCAACTCATAATAAAAACTTTTTTTCGTCTAGCTAAAATGGAAAACTGAAGGAATTCATTACAGATCAGAGGTTTTGTTTGACCTGGAACAGATATTTTTGGCTGCCAGGTATTTATTAAAATAAAGAGAATTAACATCTGTGGAAGAATAGTAAATTCTATTTTGTCGGTTTAGACTCTGAAATACTTTCTGGATTAAACTGTCAGGCAAACTTCTTCAGATTTTCTGAATAGTTCCAGAAAAAAAAAAAAAAAGAATTTTAAAGTGAAATTGCTTCATTATGAAAAGCAAGAAGACTCCTCAGCTCAATTTAACTCCTATTCCAAGTAGTTTTGTGGTATCAATGTACCATTCTTTATGTGTTCCTTTTTCTTCCCTCTTTTGAGGAATAATGGAGACCATAGGGAATATTTTTTTAAAGCCTCTTCTACTCATCTAGTTATATTGGCATCTTTTTCCTCTTTTCTTTTGCATTCTCACAAATTGAAGTTAGAAGCTCTTTGCTATTGCAGAGGATGCTAAACTCTTCAAGGTCAGAATGGTAAAATAGAGCACTTTTTCTAGGTCTTACTTACTCGCAGTTGGACTCTTTCTTTCCATATAAGGCTACGCCAAATTAAATATATAGGTATCAATTTAATTTAAAAACTTTTGTCTAAAGTTTTGTTTGGATTTAGGGATTGGACAAGATTATCTCCAGAGGTTCCTCCCAAGATCAACCATTTTATGATTGTGTATTAGTTACAAACCCACAAGCAGTTAAGTACTAGTAATTACTTTAAAATTAAAATTAAAGAAATTAAATTTCTTTGCAACTTGCTTTATATCACAGAGATACAGCTGACTGTTTGGAAATCACTGTATTGTAAACTATTGCATTACACTTTTGTTTTTTAATCTCAGACATTCTTATTACTCTCTGGTGCAATGCAGTGCTGTGACTTTTCCCAGAGATTAAGGATCATACTAGAAATCTTAAATGCCAATAAAGAGTGCATGTGTTCACAGTAGTTAAATGTGAGTAGATAGATCCACAGGGTCTAAAATACAGTGGGAAACATTATGTGCCATATCTGGCATATGGATTTAATAGAAATCTAGTTTTTCTTTAAAGACTTATGGCCGTGTGGCTGACATACTACAATTTAGGAGTTGCTTTAGTTACAGAATTGTTCATTTACTGCTCATTTTAATCAGTTCAGCCAATCAATTCAGTATCTAAATAAACTGAGCTTAATGCAATTTGTTAGATGTAAAGCAATGTGTTTGGGTAAACTATTTTAAAAATTTGAATTAGATGCAAATTAAAGTCTTTGTAAAGCTTTTTGTGATGTATTATATTTTGACCTTTACTAATTATATTTTTTGTGGTATACCTGTGGAACACTAGGCAACCTTACACACCATAGCTTCAATTCAGATTATTGAAATCCAGCTCCCTGCATTGACTTCAGTGAGACTTCAGATATCTTGGCATTTAAATGGATTGTATTCCGTGCCTTCAGGTATTTATAAAAAGACTGGATGTTTTCCACAAACTGTAACTAAAAATATCACTGAGACATTTTCTTATGTTTCTAGTAGACTTATCTTGATGTTTGCACACTTCAAATAATAATCTCAAATCAGCTGTTCCAGAATGAAAATGAGGTGCTATGGTAGGTTAACTGCGATTAAGGGCCAAACTCCCAACAAGATGCTCACTCTTTACCTCTTCTCTGCAGGATGGGGACAAAATAGAATAAGGAAGCTTATGGATAGAGGTTAAGACAGGGATATTGCTTACCAATTACTGTCATTGGCAAAACAGACTCATGCTGGGGAAAATTAATTTATTGCCAATTAATATAGTGAGAAATAAAGAAAAAAATTTTTAAATGCTTTTTCTTCGTCCTTTCCTAGGCTCAACTTTAGTCCTTCAGTTCTGATTCCTCTATCACTACCTGAGTTCGTGAGAGAAAGTCAGAGGGTGTGGTCAGTATGTAACAGTTCCCCTTTGCCACTCCTCTCTCACACTTTTCCCCTGCTCTGGCATGTCTTTCAGGAAAAATTCTCTCTAGTTTGGGCTCTCCATGGGCTGCAGTTCCTGTCAGGAAAACATGTTCAGCATGGGTTTTTCATGGGCTGCAGGGATATTTGCTGTGCCATGAAGCACCTCCTCCTTTTCTGAGCTAGGTGTTCTCTCTGATGTTTCTCTATTTTTGTTCCCTCCTCCTCAGTTCATTCCATATTTTCCCCCCTTTCTTACATATGTTTCCACAGAAGCATCACCAGCTTGGTTGATGGGCTGTGGTGGGTCCACTGCAGAGCCATCTGGACCATGCCGTGCTTTGCTCATGAGAGCCCCTGGCCAATTTCCAGAGGGGTCATTCCTGCAATCCACCTGCTACCAAAAATCTCACCACTTACACCCAAGAATCTAAAATGCACTGTATTACAGAAAACATTGAAGAACAAAACATAAAGTCAACAGTTAGGTGGAAGATCACTAGGATGATTTTTCATTTGCGTAAGGATTGAATTAGGCCTTTAGAAGATGGCCTTGCCAGAAGATGCAGCTGATGTATTACACCTGCCATACATATCAGTGAAATGATTACTTATGACCATATTTTGTTAAATTCTTAGTTAAAAATATGTATGAGATTTTGTATCTAGAGTGTTAAAGGTTTTGTGTGTTGCTCTTGATTCTATGACTTCCTCCCAAATACCTAGCATGAATTATTTGGATGGGAAGGATGCTACGGGATATCACTGTCATCTGCTTAAAAATAAGTGTTTTGGTGGTTTTTGGCACAATAATACTAAAGTAACTGATATTACATTTGATGCCATTTATCCTGAAGAATATTTAAAGGAAACTATAAACAGGAAATAATTTCAGATTCTCTGCAGAAGGATCTGAAAAGTGTGACTAGCTGAGGCTTATTGAGGCTGCAGTCCGTATAAACTAAAAGTTTTATGAGGATCACTTACTGGTGTCTCAAATGCTAAAGAAATCTGTGGATCTTAAATTTTTATTGCAAACTAACTGCAAGATTTACAAAAATCTTTTACCATTTAAAATTTCAGTAGCTCTTGGAAGATGTGCTAAGTCCAACCCCACTCACATCTGAGCATTTCAAAATACAACTTCTACATCATGCAAACAACAGGCCCTAATGCATCTTTCTGAGCACTAGTATTTGTACAAAAGTCTTGTGCACCTGAAGTTGCACTTCACTATGAATAAGCATTTGACAAAAAAAACAATTCCTAACTTAAGTTAAAATATTTTAGAACCATGTTGAGAATGCACTGGGATTCTATGCACATTGCACAGGACTGTGAAATTCTACAATCTTCCTAAATATGCATAAAAATATTTTTTTCCTTTTAATGACTTGTTTAATGGTGTACAAGAAGTTGCACAGGGTTTTTGCACAAAATTTATTGCTGGGGCAGGAAGGTGACACAGACATGAGACAGGCTGATGTGTGAATGGGTACTGTGTGAGTACACAGGCTGTGTGTTACATGTGCCACATAGGGGCTGCATGCTTTTTTTTTGTTTCCCAAGCACAGCACACTTACATTTTAAAAATAAAACCTGATGGCCTGTATGGATTTGGGCAGGCTTAATATGGAGCAATATGTTCCCTGCTGTTTCACATGCCATTCTTTCTTTTGCCTAATATAAGAAGATTAAATGTTTTGGTGTGGACCTTAGCGACCTGCTTTCTGCTTGACATTCAGAAATTGATTAATAAAAGATATTGACTACGAAATTCTTAGTAGACTTAAGTAGATACAGCAGTGGATTCGCTGTGAAATGTAGTGAAAAGAGACTTGTTTCAAGTGTTAAGTAATGGTAATTCTTGCACAATGACCTTGGACATTCATTCACTCCCCAGAGATTGTTAGGACTATCTTTAGCTCTTCAGAAGTGAGATATCAACACCTTAGTTGGCACTTGGTGCAGCAGGAAAAGACACATTCCCTGTTAGCAGAAATTTTCAGAAATCAATTAAGTTCACGGAGCTACAGCAGCTTCTATCAGCAGGAGATCAGTTCTGAAACAGCTATGAGAAAGTGAGAGCAGCTGCAGTTAGTCTGAGGAAAGGTCTTTGCATCTCCAGCTGTGCCAATAGCACATGCACGTGGATTAGTGTAAGAATGCAAGCACACATCAATGCTGTCCTGCCCACCAATCCAGTATAGTGCAGTTTGCACTCATTTCCTGGGCTAGAGAATGTCTCTGTTACAGTCAAGGCAAGAGAATGAAGTGTTGAATGGATTAGAAAATAGACAGTTCTAAATAAAAGGTGATTTAATTATACTTAATTAAACCATAATTGGTACTTAATGCAAGAGATTATGAAACAATAACAAATGGACCAATACAGCTAGGGCAAGGGTGGGAAGAGACAGATGAAGAAACAGAATTCATGCATTAATGAAGGACATGATGGTAGTGGAGGACTGAAAGATAGTGTTGGATCTAATCTCTGTCCATTCAAATTTCAAACAATTGTAAATCTAAGAAATTTTGCAAATATGGAGAGGCTAATTTTTCATATGACCGAGTGCAATAGGGTATTAAACACACTGCTGTGTCAAAACAATGACTTGAAACCTGTAGAGAGATGCTATGGCAAAAAACCCCACTCCCTGATTGTGTGTGATTAATTTGATACATGATCATTATTTAAATATGGATTAGCATTTTTGAAGGAGTTTATGATGTATTCTTGCTGTGTCTGGAAACTTGTATAACTTTGTGTAGGTCAAAGTCTTCATTTAAAACATGTTTTAAACAGCAGAATAGCGTCAACATTTTTAATAATTTTTTTCTCCTAATGGAATTGTGAAGTGGTAACTTTTTTATTCATATTTTATCTTAGAGCTATAAAGTTAATCGTTGCTTGGTACTACACCATTTGCATTAAATCTAAGGCAGCATGAAACCCTGCTAAATATTAAAGAGTTTGAGATGAAAGCAGAAGATTTACACTGTTAGTCAAAACTTGGTATATTAGGACCTAGCAGCCTGGCTTACATTAGAAATAGGGAGAAAATATACATTGCCAACAGAAACAGGGAAGGAAGGAACACATTCAATTAAAGGAAATTTATGTAGGTATATAAATCACATTAATCACACTCAGAAGACCTTGCATTTATCTATTATATATGGACTACTTGCAAGGGTTGATTCTTTCTGAATTTTATAGCTTTTTCTTGCACCAAGAATTCAAAAGACATTCAAGGGAAGTTAAAAGTTGGTATCCTGGATAAAATACAAAATTAAGCTGAGGTTTTCCAACCTCTTTGTAGAAATTCAGAATAACTTTTGAAAAGCTGTTGAAACCAAGTGAGTAATAAAGAATAATAAAAAAAAATCACAGATTCTATTAGATTCAAGATTCCTATGTTGCTATGAATAAAAAAAAAGTTTAAATATCCTAGGGCACATGATGAAATTCTGAGATTTTACTATTCAAGGTTGTAAAATTACAATTATTTTTCAAACAATTACATGTAACACCAAAACTCGGCATAATTTTCTCCATCTTCTTCTGGGCTTTGATGCACATAGATAATGTCATTCTCCATTCTGCAAGGATAAAAATGAGGAAACATGAATAAATCATTTGCTAGAAACTGAACTTATTTTGAGAGAAATAGATAATGAGCTTAAACTGATTTTTATTGGTTTTTAGAAATAATATTTCATTATTTGTGTATTATAGCTGTTTCACTTTATGTATGTTTATCCTGACTTTAGAGTAGGGAGTGCTTTCTTATTTAGAAAATTGACATATGAGGATTTTTCCTGCAATCAAGTGGGCTGTTTCCTGAGAGATTCTGAAGCACTTGGAATGAAGGTTTGTGTATCTTCTCCATTTAGGCTGTCTCAAATACAGTGTGCTTGCTGTATGCATAAAAACACATACATTTGCCTGCACACACATAAACACAGACTCCTTCTTCTCTCAAGGTGAAACTGTTGGTCTGTCAGATCATTTTCAGTGTTCTACAGCTAAACGTTTCTCTCTGACAAAAGACACTGTTGCAATTCCAACTTTTTATACAGGCTCTTTGGCCCTCATGAAAGGATATTGATGTGTCCAGGGCTCTATTGTCAACTGCAGATAGCGCGAAAGAGAGTAAGACTTACTCTCTTTTGAGAGTGAGAAAAGAAAAACATGGAGAACTGAGTTTATTTAATGAAAAATGCATATAAATAAAATTATAAGGACTGAAGAAGATGTTTTAAGATATCTAGAAGGCAGCAGCTCTGTGAAGGGAAGGTATGGTGTTGGGTTAATGGTTGGACTTGATCTTTTAGGTTGAGTCGAGGAAAA